>VZRX01001983.1:0-68341 GCA_013398075.1 Notiomystis cincta
GGGCGGCAGCTGCCCCGGCCGCGCTGCCTGACGGCGGGGCACGGTCAGGGCACGGTCAGGGCGCGGATCCGCCCGCACCGGGCGGCCCACAGCGCTTCAGGCCGCGGTGTTCGGCGACGGAACCCCTGAGCGAGGCGCAGGGCTCGCTTGGCCCCGGGTAGCGGGAACGGAGCGGCCGCGGGAATTCGGGTGAGGTTGGCACCGGTGTCATGAGGGTGGGGAGTTCACCTCGACGCCCTCGGCGCCCGAGCCTGCCTGGGATGCTCGGTGCTTTCCCGGGAGCGGGCTGATTTTCTGCTGGTTCCTCTGGAGGAATTACCCAATCCTTACGGTTTGTAAGAGGTTTCACCTTTCCTGCCTTTTATCCTTCTGCGATGCCCCGAGTGACTGTGCGGTGTGCGGCCTCAAGGCCCGTAGGGCGGTGACAGCGCTGCGAGCACTGAGGGCGGGCCGGAGCGCCTGCTGAGGGCGGCAGGAAGCCGGCGGGTGCCGCTGCTTGGGCTCCCACCCAGCACCAGCACGCCTTGGATGGGCAAACCCAGCGGAACAGCTCAGGAAAGCTGCGAAGAGCAGCCCTTTGGGCCACTAAAGTCTTGTCACTTTGTGCTCGGGAGCTCGGTCCCCCGGGGAGGTGGATGTTTGTCAGGGGCTGGGCAGCTACGGGAGGTGTTGCAAAGTAAGACCCACACCTTGACACATCCCTGCAAAACAGGGAATGGCTGCTCCTTTTCACCCTCAGTGAACTCCTGGCCACAATAACACGCATTTCTTCTGCAATTCACCTTTGTTTTCACTGATCTTGGCATGTTTAATCAGGGTTATGTTCTCACACAGATAAAACTGTCCTCGAATGATTGTTACAATAGTTTGGGCACAAACAGGTTTTTATTTGTTTGTTCGTTTTCTTTATCTCAGGCAGGTAGGGCTGCTCCTTTCCTACAATATATAATCAAGTAGCAAAGAGAACTTCCTATCTCCATTTGTGCCAAATCCCTCTATTTCCACCCCAGCAGCTGGGGCCCAGGCACTGTGGGCATCCTCAGGGCCAGGCCTGAGCTCCTCCCCACTGCATGAAGCATCACTCACAGCTCTGATAGTTGCAGAGCCCCATCCTTCCCACCAGCCACAGTCTTCCACCAAGCATCCCTCCACGCCATGGTCTTACAACCACCACGAAGAAGGTGGTGAGGCTGAATAACCAGGTAAGAGCCTGCTCTGGTCCTCTCAGCAGAGGGATGATTGTCCATCTGTGCAGCATGCTGGGAGGCAGGGATTATGCAGGATGGTCCAAGTCACTACTCCATCCACTGAGCTCCTGCTGGATCCCACCTAACCTTCAGCTGTCTGTGGGGCAGGAGAAGGGGCCCAGCATGAACAAAAGGAAAGCTCACCCTCTTATCCCCATGGCTCCAGCCCCCAGCCCTTGGTGTCACTTCACCCGGTGCTGCTGACTGGTAGGACCATACTGTTTAAGTTTCTAGTGTTGGCAGCATTTGGGATGGGATAGCAAGAGAGGCTGTGGCAGTGCAGAAGAGCAGAGATTCCCAACAATGAGAGTATGCATACTCATCATTGCTCTGACATCAACTGATAGGAGCCTTCCCACTCCCCCCTGGAAAATTCTTTATACTTCAAAATAATAAATAAAAAAATACAGAACCTGTTTATAGCAGAAATTGAAATTCCACATATTATCAAAAGTTGGATTTGTCCTGCAGGCACTGAGTAAGTTTCTTCATATGAATATTTTGTAACTTTCTCTGGCCAAAAGAAATGTGCAAAATGTTGTAATTTTTCTGTGCTTTCCTTTGGACATTCCAGGCTTTTGCTTAAGCTTCTCATAAAAGGCTATTTTCAGTGAAGAGGGAAAAAAAAAAAAAAAAGAGCAGTCTACAGTACACTGAGTCAATAAAGTAATACAAAACCATAAAACACAGCAATGATAACAACAGAAGATCAGTAGATTACAAAGGAAATAAGATTCAGATCAAACAGAGTGGTAGCTGGAAATGACTACATAGAAGCCAAAATAAGACTGGTCCTAATAAACAGCCAAAGTTGAACCAAAAAGCATTTGAAGCATTAATTTATTAAGTAACTTTATTTTCATGCCTTACAATTAAAAATAGTTGTGGTCAGGCATGTTGGGAGACAGGAAGCAATTGGAGTCTTGAAGCCCAGCTTTGTGCTTGGAAGGGAACACAGCCTGACCCACAGGGCTGAGCCTGCACAGGGGGGCAGCCAGCAGTGCTGGGGGCTCCAGTTCACTTACTGCTTCTCTGTTTGGAGCTTTTCCCTTCCAGGCTTTTAAGACACGGAGGAGTTTTATGGGGAGTGCTCAGGGTGGGAGACCGAGTCACAGCGGGGCTCTGAGGGTGATGCCAGCCCCTACTCCCACTCAGCACATGGGAGGGGATGCAAAGCCCTGTGAAATTGCCAGGAGGCCCCATGTTCACTTCAGCAGGTTTTGGGATCAGTCTCTCACTTTGGGAGCCCTTTAGATCAGATGTTCCAATCACCAGCTCAAAGTATTAATAATACCAGGAGTCAAAGCATTTATCTTCCCTTCAAAAGATCCACCAGCCCCAATAAGTGACCAAACCGAGCAGAAAACCCTATGTGAGATCAGCCTTCAAACCCCAGTCTTCAATTCATATGTGCATTTGGAGTTATTTTTATTTACCTTGCATTTCCTTTTGTTGCCTTGGCATTTTGTTTTTAATTCCCCCATAGCACCGCTAGCAGCTTGCCTGGAATGAGCACCCCACTGCCCCAGGGCTCCCAGAGCAGGCTGCTTAAAGAAAATAATCATCACTGAGTATCAAGATATTCACCAATAAAATAGTGACTGGTGGGACAGATCACCTGCACATGCAGAAAGTACAACCAAATGGTTGCAGAGTATTCTGAGGCCCATAACAGTGGGTACAGCCATGGGACAGGAAGAACCAGCAGCTGAGCAGCCCCCAAAATAGTTGCTTTACTCTCACAGTAACTGGGCTGCAGTGGCTGCTAACTGCTGCCTGCAAATGTAGTAACACGGAGTGATGGGTCAGCTGAAACAGAGCCCACACCATTTCTGCCTGATCAGTTGCTAACCAAGATACACTTTTCAGATGCTGTTAATTGAGTCTGATGAATTTTGCTCCAGTGGGACCTATTATGGGCAAAAATACAAGTGACATCTGAGCCATAACTCATAAAAATCAAGTCCCTGAATTACATCTGAGAGCAATCTGAAAATGCAAGTGGGATTTCAAATGGTATCAAATAACTTTCTGTCATACCTTATTAATACCACAGAGCTAATAGAAACAGCTATATTATCATCCTAATGTCATTATACATATATAATACACATGCGTGCATACACACAAACACTCTGTGTAATTATAACAACATTATTTTGTTCATGCAGCCTGAAAAATGTGATTAGATGGTGGCTCTGAAATGGCAATATTCAATCAGGCACGACTCATGTATTGGCTCAGAGCACAGTCTTCTCCTTATGTAAAATTATGTCTTGTTACATGTGGTGGTGGCATGGATGGCTGTGGAAGAAAGAGGGAGCCGAGGCCATGGAGATCATTTCATCTCACTTTACAAGGGCTGAATTGTCATTTCAAAGCTGGAATCCTGATACTGTCCAGCAAGCAAGCCCTGGCTGTCCTTTACTGCGTGGATCACTTCAGAAAACATGCTAATTTATCTGCTAAAAATAGCTGCCTTCTCACCAAATCCTGCATAAAATTTCTCCATTGGAAATGTTCCTAAATGTGACCACACTATTTCCTTTATAATCATAAAGCTTGGAAGGGGCCATCACCTGGTAGGACTTTAGGTTCACTTTTCAAACAACATGCTGGAAATGCACACCAGCCATTTCACATCCAGCTCCTGTCAGATAATTTAACTCAATTTACCTTACCTGGTTTTAGTGAAAATATACCTCTCTCTGTGTGTGTGTGTGTGTGTGTGTGTTTATATATATGTATGTATATATATCCTTGCATGATGGGGATAGCTGGGGCTGGAAATATCACCTTAAGAATGCCAGGCCATATTTACCCAAGTCAGTGGTCAAAGCAAGTTGCTATTCTCAGTGTGCCAGATTTATATCTGTTTAAGTAAACAAGCTGACCTCTTTCCACTTAGCAGGTCTGAGCTGTTGTGGCTTTATTTTTCTTTTTTTTTTTCCTGAGCAAATTCCCTTTTTTTAAAGAAATTTGGTGGGCCCCAGAGGACAGTAGGCAGTTGTCTCAGAGAGAGCAGTCAGTGCTGCTGGGGAGCAAGTCAGGACAAAGTGGGCGTCCCAGGCAGGGGATGCACTAGCCAAACTCAAATTTTGCTTTGTTCTGCCTTGCCATCATATGAATGCAGGGGACTTCACCTCCTTACTGACTTTGACTGTCTTCTTAATGCCAAAGTGCTTATGACAACTCCTGCTTATCTCTTTTGGGACCGAGTTTTCCGTTTTCCCCAGCTTGGGTTGTGCAAGGACATTTGATCTCCCAGTAATTGAGATCTCTCTTGCCAGCACTAGGATGCAGTGACACTGAGGTCCCCTGCCTACCTGCAGGGCTGGTGTGTCCACCACCACAGCTTGCTCTTTCCTTTGCATGCAGATTTTTTCCTGGTAAGCACTGGCGGTCTCTTCTGCAGTTATTCCCATGTCTTCATCCTTTACCTGAGCTACAAAGGATAAATCACAACAATGATGAGTCAATCATCTGGTACAGCTTAGCAACGTTAACCTTTGGCTAAGCTGTCTTTGAGCCATCTTCAGCAAGGCAGCTCAGCAGACAACCTGCTGTGGACTGCCCCTCGCTTTGCCCCCTTCCTGGTTTTGCCTGAAAACAGCTTTGGCATCTGGTGCCAAGTGGCAGTGGAGGGGGAAACAAATCAGAATAGCTCCTGGTACCTCAGCCTGAAGGCTCCTTCTTGTCTCACAGGACAAGTGGCCCAGTAAGCAAATGCTCCTGTGTCCCAGGTCACTGTGGTCCCTCGCACTGGCATCGGGGGGATGGACGTTTCTGCACCTCCTGCTGAGGCACCACCGTCAGCAACTGCAGGTTATAAACACAAGATGTGTGTGGTAAACACTGGAGAGGATGCAGAAATCATTCCTCCTCCTCTCCATCCAGGTACACACGTCAAACTGGAACACTAGAAGAGAAGTGGAATTAATCTGCAAGTCCAGCTTTGCCAAACACATGGGGTTATCCAGTCGCTGTTTCCAGGGATAATTGCTGTGCCAGAGAGTCCTCTCCTCCTTTTCTTATCTGAGTGAGTGCTGGACACATTTCTGAAGTACAAGAATCTCTGAGGTCTAACCATCATGGATTCAGGCCCCTGGGGATGATAGTGTTGGTGGGGTTTTTTTAAATCCTCTTGAGAAACAGATGCTTTGGCTCATCTTCATTATACCTAGCCTGATTTATTTTAATTGCTCTGGGTATCCGGAATACTACGATTGCATAATCTCATGCACATGTCTTTAAAAGGAAGCCTTGGCTGCAAAGCCAGGAAGGCAGTGTTAAATACGGAAAAAGTACTATGCAAAGTCTCATTTATTTTGGAAATCACTGGAAAGAGTTCTACTGAAAATTCACAGCAAAACATATGCCACATTTGAATAATGACTTTGAGAGGTGCTTTACCTAGCTTAGCAATAAAAAGGAATCTAAAAATTGCAGTCCTTCAAAAAGATGTCACTCCCAAACCCTGAATTTTGGTGGAACCAGAGGACAGTGTGGCACTTGGTGACAGCCACAGGGAGACCAGAACTGGCTGCTGGGTGCCTGGTGGTAGCACTCCCACCCCTACCAAAACTACCAGAGAACAGCAACTCAAGGGGAAACCCATTTTTAGCAGAGTCAGTGGCAAGCACAGGCTCAGGACAGCAAGAAAGGAGGAGGCGTGATGAGATCTGCCCTTCCCAGGTTTAGGAATCCAGAGCTTCATCTCAATAAAACAAAGCAGGAATAACAGGACTGCAGAGAAATACCTGAATATCATCCACTTGTCTTATCTGATGTAGTGCACAAATATTGTCTGCTTGGGAAGAAAAGGTCAGCAGAAGCCTTATTCCAGTTAGGAAAAAGTTGTATTTAAGGTACTTTACAATTGAATGTAGAATAAGTCTTTATTATGAAGTCATGTCAGTATCTTATCTGTTATTAAGATGCTGCTTTCCTGGAAACAGATCCATATCGTACCAAAAACTTGCTCTTTATCTGTAATTTTTAAATTTATCTCATTGAACAAATTAATATCTGCCATAAATACTGTTCCTGAAGAAGCCAGTAGGGGTATTGTGTGAAAGAATGTGATGAAGAACTAAAAGAAGAACTTCAAACTCTGCCCTTACCTGTGGCTTATTGATACACTTTCCTGTGTTCTAAGGAAAAGAAAAGCCATGAGTTTTATAGGCTACCTACTCTGTATTAATTATTTAAAAACACAAAACTGAGATTTTATTTTGCAAGAAACACAGTCCATTTGTCCTCAGCAGCCTTAGTATCCACAGAGAAATGTACATGTGTGCTCTGTGCCCCTGGGAACACCCCACATATCCTTCACAGGGCAGGAGGAGACCTTAATAGTATCTGCTGATTTTGAAGGAGTTATGTGAGCAGTTTTCACTTGGCATTATCTGTGTAGATTTGGCAGTACCCACTTGCCATGCCAGACCCCAGAAGTGCAGTCAGTGCTACCACACCTGCTCTGAGGGTCTGTGAGCAAGCAGCAGCCCCCCCAGTTTACAGGCTACACCTTTAAACGCCCACAAATTGACTCTGGGTTCGCAGATGTTAATGAGATTCACATTTGGGAGAAGGAAGCCAGAGAGACTATCAGGAATATTAATGTTAACACAGGAGTTTATTAGTGCCTGCATGCTGAGAAGCGGGTAAGGAAACCCTCTGGGGTTTGTTGCGCTATCAGCAATTATCATGTGAGATTTCTGTTCCCGTTTTTCCTGCTGAGAAGGCTTGGAAAAAAAGGACTGGTCTTTGGGCACCGTTTGAGTTTTTAAGCCACGTGGATGTTTCCCCCATTGCCTTCTGCAAACCTCCATTTCTCAAACAAGAGCCAAGGGCTTTCCTTGTCCATCCCTCTCTAGAAATTTGCCATTTTTAGCTGAACAAACCAATGTGCCTTATGCTTGCAAAATTCCTATGTGCATCTGCCATCTCAGAGAATCAAAGTAACCCTTCAGGAGTGGGTCTGCACATCTGTTTTGTTTATGTCAAGCCAAGCTACAGCCTTCAGTCCCTTTACTCTCTTCTCACGCTCCTGTCTCCGCTGGTGGGGAGGTGTCCCCTGCATTGGCCTCATGGTGGAAGCAGTGTGGTGCTGTTGCTTATTCAGAGGCCAAGAAGTCATCAGCAATTGGTTTCATAAGGAACAAACCATGCTCTGGCTGGCTGATTGCAGCCCAATCCCAGCACAATCTAGGGATGCTGGCCGAGCAGACAGCAGTGCCACGGAATTCAGTGGGCTGGTGAGCATTCAGGAATGCTCAGTGAGAGGGGTATGCCTGGGAAGAGATCCATTTCTCCTGGAAGCTTCATTAAGGCTCCTCTTCCAGGAGGTATGGATAAAGATGAACTAGACTTTGCTGATTTTGTCATGAACCTGCCCACATCAGGTTCCTGAGGAGCCACAGCATGGGTGGGAAATTTCAGCTGTATTTACATTTGGAAACAAAATACAGAACAGGCGCTTGCTCCAAGAGCTGCCCAGGCTAGGATAAGGCCCTGTGGGCTCCAGCTGGAGGCTGGGCAGGCATGCCCTCTGCCACCCTGCTGGAGGCAGAGCCAAAAGCTCCAGCTTGTTTTTCCCAGGTGGCAGAAGCCAGGCACTGCTGGCCCTTTGTTGGGAGGGTCACCAAAGCCCCCTCGGCCCACAGTGCCTTCACTGATGGACATGGTACCCCCCTGGCATCCCCCAGCACAGACATACCAAGAAACCTTCCCAGCTACAGACAATTCCTTAAATGGGTCTTGGTTAAACTCCAGCTGCTTGGTGGGCTTTGAGAAGTGCAGCACTGCTGCTGGAGGAGCTCTTGGCTGTTCCATTTAATTAAAGATTCTGCTGAAAGTTCTGCTTAAAATCACAACACTTGCTGCTTAGAAAAGCATTGGTGATTCCCCCAGAGGCCTGGCCAGCATTCCTGCTCCTATTGTACAACATTATTGATTAATCAAAACTAATGCTCACAGCTGTTGCCTGATGGATAATGTCTTTGGTGTTTGCCTGCATATAATTATTTACTACATTATTGATGTTATTTATTTCTTCATTAAGTATTGTTGGCTGTTTAATTACGTGAAACACAACTGCAAGTGTCGCTGCTAAAAGCCATGGGAAAGGCTGCCCAGAGCTGAAATCTTTCAACCATAAACTCCAAAAATAAATCTAAATATAAAAATACTGTAGCTAGCCTTTTGAGTGAAGGCCATCAAACCACAAACATCGTACGTGTCATCTGGAGACTGATGCCAGAGCACCATGTTTGGATAGATTTGCAATGCTGATTTAACTGTGCACGGCAAAGGACTTTGCAGACCTGTAAATACGTTTTATTAGCTCTCCAAAACACATATGAAAGGTCCTTATTTTGTTCTTGGTAGCGGAATGTTTGAAAAAAATCAAAGTGAAACTCTGATTTCCCAAAACTTACAGTCAGGAGTGTCTAATGAAGCTCCTTTTAACAACCATTACTGGCTGAGATCCGAGGACTTCCCAGGCTGGCTGCTGGCCTCATTCAGTGCCCCAGTGACAAACTGGGAGTCTCTCCAGACTCTTCCCTCTGCCCTCCAGCTCTCTGCAAGTGACTCGAGGGCCCGTGCCCCCTCTCTGCCTCAGCACCCTGCTGCCCTCACCCTCCTCAGAAACACTGGGCAGAGCTACTGCAGCAGGTCTGTGCCTATCCTCACTGAATTAGGGAGCTGACATTTAATCCTTGGATCAACATGGGATGAGAAGGGATGTGCTGAGGTTCACTTAGCTCATGATATAAGACAAATTTTAACAGAACCACTTTTCTTTGCAACACCAAGCCATGGGGGCTTGGGGACAAAATCGACATCTTAAATTGTATCTAGAAACCAACAAGCACTGAGGAGAAATTAGGTTTAAGATGTTGTGGCTCTCAGCAATCTCTAGGTACTTATCATTTTAAAAAGACAGCCAGGTACATGACTACAAATATGGTATTAGAGAACTTGGAAGGATCTTCTCAGCCTGCAAAATAACCAGAGGACCACAAACTGCTGCAGCTTGCAAATCATTAACGCATCTATAACGGATCAGAAAGAGCCTCTGTATCTCCTTACTTGTAAAATAAAAATTCCTTCTCTGACATCCTCTCCAAACAGCCCTCATCAGGCCCTTTCCCCAGGGCAGGAGAACAAATTGCTCTGGCAGTCCTTGCCTGGACATCAGTGCATTTGTTATTCGGGAGATACTGGCCTGAATGTCTCCACACAGTTCCCTGCAGATCTGCTGCTTACTTCTGAGGCAGTGCATTACCTTCAGGGAGGACTTCGCCCCTGCTTCATGAAAAGTACATAAGACAACCAGCTGCCAAACCTCTAAGTTCCCTGTGGCCCTGTCCTAGGGCACAGCCTCTGCTTTTCCTATGGGAGCCCTGAGGGGGACCAGACCAATGCCTGTGCTGTCAGCTCACCTGTGTCTGTTTAACTCTGTTTAACGTGTCTGCAGCCCAGAGCACAAGGTTGGTTGCAGGGCCTTAGTTCTGCCCGTACTCTCAATAGATACTCATCTCTTGTTTTAACTAAAACATGTCAGGGAAAATCTCACAGAAATAATAAGGAGAGAGGAAGAATAAAAAAAACCCACAATGATGGGCCTAGGGAGTTCGGTCTCCGTTTCTGTCTTTGTTTCCTCCCCAACCTCCACATTTTCATGCATTTCCTCTCTCTCAGGCCAGTTCTTCCTCCTGTTTTTTAAACTGTCACAATCTTTCCTCTATCCCTTGTGCCCACTTTGTGAGGGTGCCGTTGGGCACCTTTCCCACAGGGAGGCACAGAGCAATGCAGAGCACAGCTAGCATTTTCAAAGGAAGCTCAGGAAATCTTTATGGAGAACTTGGTGAGAATTTGGCATTTGGCATCCTTTTGCTCCTTTGAAAGTCCCACCCTACAAGAACAATCTAAACAAATGTATGCCCCAATGCTGATAAATCCCTTTGGAGAGGTATCAAAGAAAATCCTGCTGGGTTTGGAGACCTTTGAAGAAAGGGAAAGATCCTGCCAACCTGATGCTAAGATCTATCTTGTTCCACCATGTGGTCCAAATCATCAGAGTTCTCCATAGCTCCCCTTCCTCCTTGGGGTGTGGAAAGCAGCACTGCCTTGCTGAAGAAAGGGATTTGCAGGCCAAGAGGACAGCATAATTTGAGAAAAATTCAAATGAAAAATTACTTAACAATGGAACTTGTTACCGTATCTAAAAATATCTCAGTGAGTCAGATTACTGAAAACAGCAAAGCTACAGAGCAAACCCTGTAGCCTCTTCTCAGCAGTCAGCTGGCTTCATTCACTAGCTTGGCATCTCTTTCCCCTTATGTTTTTAATATCATGAGTGGTTTTTTTTCAAGTCGACAATAAGTTAATGTTTAATGGTTTGCCGTGTACAGTTCTGAGTGTTTATACGTTCTGCAAGTAGCCAAATTTGTAGAGCAAATTAAAAGTCTCTAAGACCAGGATAGGTGAATAACAGGTATTTCTTGCTCAGAAGCTATTGCCTCATTGTGTCCTGCATGCCCCCTCAAATAAACGGTTTCAATTATGTTTTCAGCTTTCCCAGCAATATTAACACCTCTCACCACTGCCAGCCAGGGCCGCTGCTCCTCAGTCTGCAACTGTTGCAGCTTTGTGGAGCTACTCTTCCTGGGAATGTGCAACCTTGCGTGAAGCCGCCGTCCCAGGCTTTGCAGGGTAATCTATTAAACCCTCTGGCACAGGACCAGGTGCTCTGGAGAAGCATGGGAGAAGGAAAGGTGGGGACTATGGTGTTGTCAATGCTTTTTTACACTAATGAGATGGATGGGTGTGACACTTTCTTCCACTGACCAAAATATAAATAGTGAGAGTTTTCCACTGCCTGACGCTGAGAGAGCCATTCTGCACTCCGTGCTGGAGGGGTCTTGCTTGGCTTCTCCAGTTTCACACATTTCACAGCTTTGCTCTGCTGCTCTAAAGGTCCCTAGACCCCTCTCTCGTTCAGAGCTGGCCCAGGTGGGACCTGGTCTCTGCCAATGTGCCTGCCCTGCACAAAGCCCTCAAACCCCTGTGACACAGAGGGGGGTTCAGAGCAGGGCAGTTCAGAGATGCCACCTGCCCCACACACATGCTGTAAATCTGGATATTACCCACTCCACATTGTGCAATAGGTCCCTTCTCCACATTGCTGAGGTCTCCCTGGTGATGTAACCGGAGGTGACTGATGTTCCTGTGCTGATGCTGAACCCACCAGGAAAGGGCAAGTGAATCCCCTCATCCCACCTTGTGCAGGGCAGCCAGCAGCCATGGCAAGCTGGCAGAGCTGGACTTAAGAAAACAAAATTAGATTTTTAGAAAAGGACAACGCATCTCATGGTGTCAATGTTAAAATTCCCACTGCTAAGGGTGGGAACAGGATTGGGCCCAGGCTGCCTCCCTGTTTTTTCCCAGGCTCCTGAAGATTTAAAATTCTGGATTTTAAATGGTAGTTTATTTCTGGGTGACCTGTTTGGCTTGAATTGTCACATGTTTTCAGCTTATTTTTATGCTCCTGTGTTGGTACGCAAACCTTAGCCAGACCAAGAACAACACTACTCAGCCTCCATTGCCTGCACGGGCTGAAGTTCCCCAAAGCCATGGCAATCTCCCTGTCCAGCTCCTCTTGGACCATGAGCTCGTGAATTTATCAAGGGGAGTGAAGGGGTGAAGGTAGGGCTCATGGGCACATCCCTCCCCAGCAATGTCCCCTGCAGATGGTGACACCCCACAAACCCCTGTGGAGTGACAGGGCTGAACCATGAATGGTGTGGGGCATGTTAATCAAAGAAACCCCTACTTAGACACGTTTGGAGCAGCTCATGTCATTGGATGTCAATGGCAGACTCTGTGACATTCCTCTGTGTTGATTTTTTTCCCCTTCCCTGCTATTTGAAGGAGATTTTATCTTCCTTTCACACACCCCTCCCATCACCCCATGCCTGTTTCACTAAAACCTGCCTTTCGGGTCAGTGTGCTGCTAAGAGATTAATTTTACACTGCAAGGAACACTGAGCAGAGTATTTCAGCTTTGACATATGAGATGTCTGTTACCATATTGCAGTTTTTCTAAATTAAATATTAGGAAAAATTAAACCCAATTGTGGTCTGTGTTCCTATGGAAAATATTTCTCTTCCAAACAGTCCCTCCATGCTAAATGACTTAAATAAATGAAAACACAATAAATATGCAGCAAGTTAAAAATCTATATTATTCAGGTTTTAAGGCTTATAACTAAAAGTGGTTTAATGTTTCATGCCTAATAATAGATTACTCCTATCACATTTCTAACCTTTATTTCTACCATCTTTGAAGTCTGGCCATATAAAGGCTGTTTGTAGAACCACACGAAAGTTAAAGCAAATATTACTCAGAGTGATTCATATGAACAAGAATTTGCAATGAAGGCAGAGGGTTTTTTGTGTCTGTATCAAAGGAAATGAAATGTTTGCAATATTTTCAGTTGATAAATGCATTAAAACATTTTAGTTGTGTAGTATGAACATTGCTGACATAAACAGACTTTGACCTGAAACAGATTGTATTAAGCTCTGTGGGGGAGGCAGCATTAAAAGAAATAAAAATAAAATTAAAAAAAAAAGAGACATTCCTAGATTTCAGAATCTGCCACGAGGTCACCACAGTCCTTAATTAGCTGCATACATTAAGAGAAGGCTGGAACACAGATTCTGTAAAGAGAGCAAATGCATGTTTAATCCTCTGTTCTTTGCTTACAGATTACCCTTTCAGAACGAGTAACCTTATTTTCTTTTTAAATATCTATTTACCTTTTTGAGCTTTGCATAGCAAAGCAGGGTTTCTTTTTTTTTATTTCCTTCCCACTGTTGCAAAAGAAATTAATTTGTTGCTAGTTGCTATGCATTGGCAGGATTTCTGCATAAAGAATGTAAGCCATCTATCTTTGTATTCAAGATATAGTTAATCTGGCAGTTAAAATACTTTGGAAACATTTTGATGACTTATCTGGAAAAGTAGCTTTGCATTTTCAAAGAAAACTCAGAACTGTAGTGCAAGAGGAAGATAAAAGATATATGAAGTGTTTGTTCCAAGCGATACTATTAATTTAAAGATCAGAATGTAACCCCACCCAAGCAATTATTGTGGAAAAACAAGACAAAAATCCTTATACAGCTTTCTGACACGGTCTTTATTTGGGAAACAAAATAACTATATTACAGTTATAGTCTAATGGATTGCAAGCTGTTTTATTAGAGTCAGCTGAATCCTGTTTAGCATAAAAAAGAACTCTGTTTGCTATCAAGAACACATTTACATTAAAATGACTTTGACAAAGTAAAATAAAATCGCATTAAGATGATGTAAGTAGATAAGACAATGAAATCTCTGTGAGATAGTTTTGGCACACCAATTACAGTCAAGTCCCTACAGGAAAGAAACATATTTTTATACCAAGTTATCCATGTGTTTTTAAGTCGCAGAGTGGCCAAAATTAATCCCATGCTTAAAATATTTCCAGCCAGGGAAAAGAGAAATATTATTACTATTATTATTTTTATTTTTCCCTTGAAAGGTAAAATTTCTGATAAACTACATTTTTATTTGCAATAATACAAACAAGTTTTGTTCTCTGCACTAGCTTGTAATCATCCTGATTATTGCAAGGGACTTTCCAATATAGAGCAGCTGAAAACAAGGTTTTAGATTACATGGTAATTTAGGAATGCATGAAAAGCTAAGCAGTCACCATAATAGAGCACTGCACAAACTTCATGGCTTTTACAGCAAAACATAACATATGTTTTGTGATTCATTTGAATGATTTTTCAAGTTTTTTTGGTCAAAAAATATGTTGAGCTCTACTATTGGTCCTATATTTAGAGAATCTTACTCTTGAAAAATTACAATGACACCTCCCCCCACCCTCCCCACTTTGATGTCTCTCCTTTTAGTTTGGTCATTAAAGCTTGGCAGTGATGGATGGTGATAATGCTGTGGGGTTTATGAGTAATCAGGCCTTGGCAGCCACAATATTTCTTTTGTCGTGAAACTTTAATATTCCTTTGGCCGTGCATAAACTTTTCCTGCTTTTGGAATTATGCTGTTAGAAGTGCATAAGCTGCTCACTAAGCATTACAAAACAGATATTGCCCAAAAGCTGGTGTTTTATTTAACACCTGACAGGGTGAAGCTTTCCCCCAGGACACCCAGAGCTGGGCTGTATCACAGGAGGGGCTCCCTTTCCCTCCCCTTTCACATATTTTTAGTGAACTTGCTACAGCAAACACCAGGTGTCTCCACTTAGCTGGGCTACAGCTTAAAAAAGGGGCCTGCTATCAAAATAAAAAAAAATTTAAAAAAAAAAAAGAGGGGAAAAAATTAGGGCTCTTCTTTCCATGGCATTTATTGTACTTGTTGCAATGCTGCATGTGAGGATGAGGATGTACAGACGTGACATATTCCTATTTTATTTTGTCACTCAAGACACCTCTGTCAGGCAAGGCAGGACTTTACGGAGTTCGAAATAATCCAAATTCAATCACTTTAAAGCTGCTACAATATGCAAGTCCTGGCAGCCGTTTTAAATTAATGGAACATCAGATGTGCTCTGATCCTCTCAATTTCCTTAGGCAAGGGAAATTCTGCTGTGGTGGTAGCAGGAGGGGAAATATAGGGCTATCAGTAAAATAAATGTCAGCTTTTGTCTGCTGATAGAAAAATGCATAAGGGAAAAAAAAATTACAGTATTTATTGCTCCATAATTAAAATCTATTTCTATATGTGGTAAGGATTATCTTAGTGGTTTGGACAAGTGAACACTGTGCAGTCTGATCCACAGGAATGGACATCAAATAAAGCCAAAATACAAAACTTGTTTTTATTTGGCATTTTACAAATACAGCTCAATATTCTGCCTGCATGTGGATATTTATTTTGCCTGCTCATGTGTTTATCAATAAAAATATTAAAATTCCATCTTGAAAGTCCAGTTCCAGAGGACAGATTGGATTTTTGCAAGAACTGGGGGAAGGGGGGCAGGGGGAGGAAGAGAGAGAAAACCTGAAAAAACTGCATAGCAAGATGCCAGCCCATGGTTTGGAGTTCACTTAGAAAGTGTAAACATTCATTGGGTTTGTCAAAAGGCTTGCAGACTTGAGAACCTTTTGATCAAACCTGGGCTGTGTTTTGAGGATACTTGCCCTGATATATGGTTTCCAAGATGCAATTCAGTAGCTTTTGAAATACAAACAAGCCCAAAAATTCAAATTAAGGCTCTGAACCCTGCACAAAAGCACAAGCTTTTATGGTGCATGGTTTCTGCTGATCTGTAGGGCTAATCACCCAGGGCTGGCTACAGGGGCCCACATTTCATAAAGTCTTTTTCCTGAAACAAAAATACAATAAAAGCTGTCAGAGTTAAATTGAGGACAAGGTATTTCTTTAATTCCAATTTTTCAGTTATTTGCTTTATATGAGGAGAACCTGGCTTCTTCCATGCTAACTGGGACTCACATTGCCAGACAGTATGCTTAAAAGTTATTTTTAAAAATGCTGGGGTTTGAAGGCTCTTAAATCCTTTGATGTAAATGAAAATAAAATCATAGTCTGGAACCTAACAGAGACTTTTAATCTTGATCTTAAAAGCATGAATCATACTATGGCATAGAGTAAAACTATTTTCTGTCCTCTGCAGTCACCTTCTCTACACATACTGATATTTGATATTTATAGGTGGCAATTACAGCTCTCAGGTAGTCCCAGTGCCTCCTGCCAAGCTCTGTATGCAGTTACTGCCTTGCAGTCTATGGCTGAGATTTCTACAGCCTTGCTGCTTTTCTCATTTCAGTATGACATTTCAAGCAAATCTGATTGAAACAAAGCAAAGCAGGAGCAAAATGTGTCAAATTCCAGGTATGTAATGTTGTGGCAACAAGGCTTAGACCAATTACTGTCTCAGGGTAGGAAAACTAGTGGCAAGGTACAGATGTTGTGATAAAATTACAGAAAAACTTTGATAGCCACTCTGGAAAACCCAGGCACTGTTTTCTGCCAGATCTGGGGCAGAGCCCCAGTCCAGCCCAACCCATCTCCAAAAACTGCTCCACTGGGTCTCAGAAGTGCAGCCAGCACACAGATGCCAGCTTTCAAATACTGAATGAAGAAAGGCCAGCTGAAATATGTGGGTTTTTATCAGATTTTCATGTTGTAAAATTTCAGGTTGATGCTAAATGGAGAGCATCCCCTCCCAGATGTGGCAGCAGAGGCTTTCCCTGTGCCTGCCTCGAGCAAAGGTTAATGTCTGCCAGGCTGCTCCCTCGGGGTGGGCTCTAAGCAGGGACTCCAGGTACAGAACCCCAGGGCCTCTTTCAATGCTCCCTAAATAAAGGCAGCAGTGAACTCGGCCGAGGATGCTCTCCTCAGCCCAAAGGGCTCCCCAAGATCTCCTGCCAAGCCAACTGCCTGGCAGCTGCAAGGGGCAGTAGTGTGGCTGATGGCCTTCATTCCAGTGGGCATCCCAAGGGAGAGCTGTGGCAAGTGGGACACAGCCTGTCAGTGCCACTGCTGTAGTGGGAAGGGGTACTGGGGCCTTGAGGGGTGCCATGGTGTTACTAGATCAGCCTTCTATTCTCCAAGATCCTGCCATGGTTTTTGTCCCAGAAAAGGCTGTGATCAGCAAGAAAGGAATTCCAGATTTGTTTACTTTCTACAGTCTCCTCCAGGTGGGTCTGAAGGCAATGCAGGATTCTTCCCACAGTTATACCCACCACCAAATCATGACAGCAGAAACAATCAAGATGGAAGTTCATCCTACCTTCATGAATCCCCATGTCTGAATCTTTTTGTATTTGAAATTCTCCAGTGCCTTCATTGGAGTTTTAAGATCAAGAATTTGAAGATCTGTCCCTAAATAAAAAGGGCCAAATTAATATAACAGCATGGTAGAGTTTCCATTTACTGCACAACAGTCAAGATACTCAGACTTATGGCTCCCATTGCAATTGTAATTCAGTTTCCTTGCTCATACATAATGCTTTTATCTACTCTGAATGAGGTTATCTTTAGTTCCTTAACAAGCCCATATAATTCAGCTGTCACGGCTTCCATAAGAACAATACCATGGAATTTCCTGCCTTCAGTTTGGACTAACTCCTGTCTATAAGCATCACATTAGCAATGTTTCCAACTTGTGTGGTGACTATGAAATCAATCATTACATACATACACACATATATATTTATGCTTGACTACCATTTGCAGAGGTAACGTCTCAAAGTAGTGTTACGATCTCCCCTGGATAAATGCAACAGCCCCAGCTGGGCTGCCTCATCTCTGTCCCAGCCTTTGGGAAGGAAATTCTCCTGCCCTCACAGGAGGAGCTAACAGATATGAACCTGCCTCAAGTTCTTTCCTACCTTTTCTGCCCTGAGGACTTCTCCTGTTGCCTGGCCACAGGAAGACAACGATCCTCAGGACAGAGATGCTCCTGGCTCACTCAGCAGGACCCCGGGTGCTGCAGAAGCTCACTGGGGGAGCTCACCCAGATGCCCCATCGCTCCGAGCTGTGCCCAGCCCATGAGGAGAGATTGCTACGGCCGCCTCTATTCCGTGATGAAACCAGGCAGGACATTCAGCAGCTGAGCACTGAGGCTTCCCAGTTCACCATCTTGGAGTGCACTGACAGATGGCTGGTTCTGGTTTTGCCTCCCTTACTCCAGGCCCATTCCTTCAGTGCACTCCTTTTGATTACACAGACCCACGTTCCCAAAGCCTCGTCCCCTTTCTCCTGAGCGTGTCGGCTGGTCTGACAGAGACGTTCCCTTTCTCTAAACCACCACTCTGAGCTTCACCATTTGTTTTGTGTCACGGAAGAACAGCTCCAATTTGACTGTGCTCATACTTGGCAGTTCCTGTGAGCTTCAGACCAATAGCTCTTCACAGAAATGCAAATTGTATCTCTCCCTTGCCCAAGAACCACCCCTCCTACAGACCAGCAAGCCAAGCTGGCGAGGAAGGGCATCACAATGCAGCAGAAGGCAAAGAAAGATTCTGCACAAGACCTAATAAACATTCCTTTCTAGGTTTCCTCCCTCAAATGCACAGGCCCCCAGAATTCAATGTACAGCAAGGTCAAAAACATATGCATAGGCAGAGCAACCCAGAGTGACAGGTTATTACATCCTGTTTCAACTGGCTCCATATTTTCTTCTCATCCCAAAAGATTTTTAAAACTTTGCCTGTATTTTCAAACTAAGAAGGTCCTAATTTGTGGAATAAAGAGAACCAGGGATCAAAACCAAGGCTAACATAAGACTGGTTATCTGCAGTACAGCTCTGGGGGAACAAGCTGTGCTCTGTGGGAAAGCACAGAGTGGCAGGAGCCCAGCTGAGGGACTCAGGGCTACCTGAGCAGAGACAGAACCATGTACAGCCATTTCTTGAAGAACCTGGAACCCTCTGTTGTTATGCTGCTTAGGACAACAGCTCTGACATATTTATCTCCTGTTCACTTGTGATCAATGGTCTTATGGGAAAACAGCATCAATAATGAGTAAGTAGCAAAAGATGTGCTCTACCTTTCCAGCCTTGGCCATTAAGGAAGACCATCAGATGATCCAAAATTACTTCACCTTAGTCATGTTGATTTTTACCAGCTGGGAATCTGTCCCAGGCTTCCTCTGGTTTGTGAGGGAAATAAACCATAAAGTATAATGGCTGAGCTGCTGATGCAGGTAGACCACAATTCCCAGAAAATATGGCTGGATGGAGGATAAGGCTATTTGCATTGACCATATGGCACAAGCACAGTTTACCAAGCGAGGAAAAATTATCCAGACACTGAGAGGCTGCTGCTGGCTTGGCTGGGGCTCTGGCACCAACTCTCTGCACGAACCCCAGCTTTCTAGAGTCTGCTAGAAGATGTGGTCCAAGGTTGAGCAGGTGGTGCCAGTGACACAGTGGCTGCATATGTTCCCAGGAATACTGAGGGGCAGCCTGGCACTCTGGCGGGGGCTGGAAGCTGCACAGCACATGCACATGCAGCCACAGCTATCATTAGAGTTTTGCTGCTTTGGCACCTCTTCCTAATTTAATTAATTTCTATTTATGCCATTCTGTTTCTGTTTTGAGCCTTTATCAGATGCCGGCATGTTTTGTGCAGAGCCAAACTTTGGAAGGAGGCTTGGAAAGAAGTCATTTTAAGGGGAGGATAAAAAAATGTCCAAGCACTGGGAAGAAGGCCCATTCCCTAGAGAGGTGTGATTACTGAAACTGCAAAAGGCAACTGGACCAGTCCCCAGGACTAGGCCAGTGCTCTCCTGCCTGGTAATGCAGGGTCTGTGGGTCTGTAGAATGTACTTGGAGAGTCTGTGAAACCTCATGGGGAAAAAACAACCTTGTTGACAGCAGTTTTCTACACCTGAGTCTAAACCTGCATTGGAAAATGGAGGGAGAGGTCTGCAAAGCAAGAGAAGTCAGAACCCGCAGCATTGAGCATGTCACAGCTCTGTCTCTGAGGCAGCCAGTAATTGTATCCAATTTATGAGTACTTCTGAAATAGACCACTTAAATTACTGCAGTCATTCTGCAAAGCACAGGCAGGGGTGGGGGGTAACACTCTCTTTTCCCTGCCTCCATCTGTGACCCAGTGACGTGCTTGTCATGGCTTGGCTGGAGGACATAGAGAGGGAGCTCCTGAGAAGCAGCTTCCAGGGAAGAGTTACACACGCTGTGTCCAAACAGCACTGAGCCACAGTGGTGGTGGTTACACTCCGAGAGCTCCACTATGAGTAGCACATGAGAAGAACACAGCTGTTGATGCTGACATGTTGCTGGCCTTATGGAACAATGATTACACAGCTGGAAATGCACATGATGCACTGGGGAATAGAGATCAGGCTCACTGGAACATCACAAATGAAAGGGCAATCAACTGAGGATGCTGAATTCTTCCTTTACAAATCATTTGTAGAACCTTTGAGTGCTTCATACTGCAATGGACATCAGTCCCCTAGCTTTTGGAAGACACATGGCAAGGCTGCAGGCTTCCAGGCTGACCCTGTTTCTCTTAGTGAATGATGCAAAATGGATCCACAGATCTTCCTTCTTGGAGGAGCTTTCTTTCTTTCTTTCTTCCTTCCCCAAACAATTATATGGTCAGCAAGTGCTCTGCCCGGCAGCCCCAGGCTTCAGACCACACTGCTCCCTACACTCTTTTCCAAGGCCAGGTGGGCACTGACAGCTGTAGGACATCACTTCAAGTAATTTCCCAGTGGGAGCTATGGAAGGACTGAAAACCCTTCTAGAGCTACCTTAAAACTGGGGAGGTTGTTTCTGTATTTCCATGGCTCTGGTGTTGTACTCTGCCATTGGCTTTAATTGTTGCTGCTGTCAAGAAAGCCTTTTTTCAGTACAATTACCTACTCCACAGTGTAGACATCATCCAAGGCTGTGTAAAAAAAGCACACCTTTGAGTAGTCAGCCATGTGATGATGTATAAAGGGCACTGACAGAACAATATTATAAACTCTATTGGTACAGCTGAGATAAAGCTCACAAGTTGCTGATTCATCTCAGATATTGGCTTGAGGGATGGCAATGAGGTTCAGCTACAATAGACGGTCTCAGCTAAAAGCATATTACTTCACCATGAATCAGCAGCTCAGATCTTTCATTCTTTTCAGAAATGCACCTGTCTCTTCCTGCTTCAGTCCTCCATTACTGAATACATGAATTATAGGGCCTGATTTTATTTCTGCTTCCTTTATGCTGAACTATGCCACAATCAGAGAGTTCTCTGAGGTTTTATATATACACAGGATAAGTAAAGCATTCCTAAAACTGCTTGCTGAGTGCTTGATAATAGCAAGGTTTATGTTATTGTTCACAGCTCTGTTTCTACTTTGCCTGCCACTAGAAAAATAAACAAGGGACCATTATTTCAATAAACCTGGAAATACTGAACCATTCTTCTGACATATCCGAGTTAGGTAATGACTAAGTCATTTTATGGCTTTCAATAAGATCCATAAAAAGTCAAGTACGTGTCCATGTCCAATGTGGTTTTGAAATGGACAAAATGAAACCTCACACCTTCATGCTGGATCTCCATGGACTGTGGGTGACAGAAATACCAAACTGTAATTACCAAATGAGCTCTACCAAATTTAATTGCTTTGCAATTTGGCACCTGTGATTGCACTTACTGGTAACATACTGAATTTCTGTGTGCCAGCAACTCAAGTCCACCCTGTGTTCCACCACAGCACAATCCTACACTGTGATCATCACCCACATGAGCACCAACTACACAGACATCCTGCCCCATTGGAGCAGCTTGCTTGGCACAGGCAGAGCTCTTCATCTGCTGTGTCTTGGTTGCATCAAAGCTGCTCATTCAGGACCATTAAAATGAGTAAGGCTTATGCAATTATGGAACTTTAAAATAATTGTTAAAACTTGCAGATGTTACAATCTGTACATATGGGAATAGTGCCAAATGTTATGATGACAGAAAAGAGTTATATTGGCTGGGGTTTAAAAGTAAGGAAGCAGGAAAAGAAAAATCTCACCCTACCACTATCAAGGCACTGCATGTATCTGGTTTTGCACACAACTTCTGGTTAGCAGCTTTGCCTTTCTGATAGTGAGTTAATCAGCTAATGTTTTTATGAGCACAAATCCAATAAAGTAGTGTGGGGGAAAATGACAATAAATTACAATAAAAATCCCTTATTTGCTTTTGATGTGCTTTTATATTCACTAAATCCTTCTTGCTCTGCCCAGAGAAGACCTTTCTGCACTGAGTTTCAGACAGCAATGCCAGCATATGATCCTACATATCTGCTGCTTGTGTCAACATCCTTCTCCAGGGTGTGCATCCTTTGGGATGCTGCTGTGCTGCTGTTCAGTGGCTCAGAGAACGTGCAGCTCTTGGGTTATTTTGGCTGAGGGTGCTGGAGAATCAACAGGCTGAGGTGCTTCGCAGAGAGCACTGAAGTAACAACACTCCATGATCTGCATAAGCAACATGTGTTTTATATTATCAACATCCCCTTTGTATTCCAATTGCATGTCAGTGCTGGTACAGCCTACTGATGCAAAGACCAGCTCCAGCTTTGAAGCTTGGGACAATAACAAAATAACCTGCTCTTTGTTTATGTTAGTAATAAAATCTACCATCAACTACTATTTGGTTGTGGTCTTGACAAAAAGGCTGGCCAAAGGAAACCTCCTCAGTGAATAGGAGATGAAGGAAGGCCATGGGTTGACTGTGTATTTTCTAAATCTAGTCCAAGAAGTCGATGATTATGCTTGAAGTTTTCAATTGTTTTAGACCCCAGCTTTCCAAAAGACTGCTTGGAGGACTAAGAGAGATTGTAGCATTCACTTCCTCCCTGGATAAAGGCTTTCAGAGATGGTGCAGGGCCAAACACAATTACAGTTTTCCTGAATCCATCAGAAGCAGCCAAGGAGCAAGGGCACTTGCACTGCCTCAGCACAGCAGGCTCCCTCAGTTGCTGTCTTCCCCAGGCATCCCTCCCTGCCTCTCCTGTGTCCCTGCCTCTACTCCTTCTGCCACACGGTCAGCTGTGGGGATTATCCTGTGCCTTGGGGCTGGAAAACTCTGTGCCCTTGTACTGCACTACAAAGCCATCTGGGGGACTGCAGCTGTATGTGCATAATCACCAGAGAGTTCTGAACTGAGATTTGTGGCACTGCAGCTGTAGGCACAGCACGTGGGAAGAGATCAAAGGTACCTTTTGCACACAATCAGTTCTTAGGTGTTCGAGTTTCATTTCTGAGGTAGAAAAAAGCTGGTTTATAGAGCACACCTAGGCAGGCAATTCCAGCTCCTGCCATCTCCTCAGTATCTCCACCACTGGTGGGCATGGGAAGGTGGTGTTGCCTCATCCAGCCATGGATTGTACCACAGAACATTCTGGTAACACCACAGACTCAAGTGTAAGACTTTCAAAACAGCAGCCCAATTCATCCCCATGCCCAGTTCAATGGAACCTGTCTGATTATTTTCACAGCATTCTGCAAGGGTTTTTTCTCTTCCTGCTGCATGAAAAGCTCCTAATGTGTTCCTGAAATGCCTTGTGAAGTTAATGTGACTTATTCTCTATCATCAAGAGAATGATATTGGAACAAAAGAAAGTGCTTTTTTTTCCTCCAAGTTTCTTAATATTCAGTCCTCATATGGCATAAGGGAGTAAACTCTCAATTATATGAAGGCAAATACCAAGAAATCTGTCAAAGCCAATAGACTTATTCTGGACACCTGAGTAATTTCTCCCTTGGTATGATTCAGTCTCCAAAATCCACTCTGAATATCCTTAATAACTGTTTGCTATTCACCTACATTTTTAGCTCTCTTATAATTCTAACTTTTTTCCATGTTTCACAAATAGCTGGAGTCAGGTCTTTTTCAGATGATGCTGTTTCCCCAGTCTGGCTTCCCTAGGAATAACCTCCATCATCACTATGCTACTTTTGCTCGAATGTTTCATTTTTAACAATAAACATCTATCCCAGATGCCTTATTTTCAGCTTCATTAAACGTTTTACTATTTCATCCTCAGTCATGTCAATATTTACCTTGGACATGGTTCCATATCCTTTCATTTCTAAGACTAGAATTCTCCAGACAAACTTATTGTTCCTGGCTTGACTTTTACAAGTCACAATTTAAAACTTTTTTTGATGTATTAAACAAGATGCAAATTCACACAGCCATTCTCTTTGCCGTGTGCTGCCAGCTATGCCTATTCCAAACATCTCTGAGCTGATTCACTTCAACTTCTGTGTACACACAGGCCCCAAACCTGCACTCATTTACTGTGAGGTAATTTCAAAGCCATTTAATACCAGCAGAAGAGAAAGCAGAAACTAGATATCAACCTTTTGGGCACAGAACCACAACAGACCATTTCCAGTGACCTTCTGCATTGTAGAAAAAGGTGTCAGGAAACAGAAGGGGGTGTCAGGCTCTGCAGGGTTCTGTTGGCCTTCACTGCACAAACCCCGATGCTCCTCTGGGTGATGGGACTGTGCTTCCTCACTCCAGCTCTCTCCCCTGCTCCTGAGCAGCAGGGCTGACTTGTTCTGAACCATGCAAGGGACACCTGAGGCATCTCAGCATGTCCTGAGCTGCTGCCCACAGCCATCCACACCCTGGCTGCCCCTCACTGCTATCAGAGCTCCTCATGCTTGGTTCAGGGAAGTTCTTTATGTACAAGACCACAGGGAACAAAAGTTTGGTAAGTGGAATTTTCTTGATAATTTTTAGGATATTTACTTCAGGTGCTGAAAGCATGAAAAGGTAGCACAAAAAAGGTAGTTTGAGGTTCAATATATTTATATTTTAGATCCACGTACTGCCCTGGAATAAAACATTTTGAATTTTATATTGGATATAAAAAAGCAAAGGTGTCAAGCTGGGAAAGTGCTTTGAAAATAACAAAGGACTTTATGTGGGATTGTTTGAGGTCATTTTATATGTTGTTCCTGACTGTATTTAAAAGACCTCCTTTCAGTTTGAAATGCCTTTGTCATTCACTGAATTTGGCAGTGCAGACTGGCAGGGCAGCTGGGCATGCACCACAAAGGGATATGCACAGAAGACAGCACTCAGAGTTTTGGACACCTCCAAAGTGAATATTCTCCTTGTAGCATCAACCCACATTTGTCAAGAGGTGCCAACATGACCTAGAGAAGCAGTGAGCCACGTTCTTGTGAGAGGGCAGGCAATTTCACCTCCCTCAGGAGCGAGGTACTCCAAGGAGCACATCAGGGAGACAGCTTTAGATGTTACACCAGCTGTGTGGCAGTTTTCATCAGAAATCCAGGATATCCAGCTGAGTTCACAGTGCAACCATGTCAGTGGTGACCACACATCACTGTGTGGCAGGTACATGGGGTGAGTTTAGAAAGTCCTTGCTTGGGTGTTTTGGCAATAGCAGCACAAGTAAGTAATTGTTGTAGCCAGCCCACATGCTGATGTTTCCAACATCCCAGAAAGAGCATGTCCATAGGGTGAAATGAAGGTGGTGTTTCTGTGGACCCCTGACCCCACTCCAGCTCACACACTGCTCCCCTGTGCTTTGACCCAAAGGGCTGTGCTGCTGACAGGACAGCTGAGGGTTTATTTGGTTTGGAAAGAATTTGCTCAGCTCTAAAGCAGAGGTGATCATTTTCTCTTTTGGTCTAAGCTAGAATCAAAGAGATGAGCTTTAAAGAGGGCTATTCAAATTCTCTTCTCTGACCTATGTCCCCTGCACATTCACTCCAGTGGAAAAAGAGCAGCTTGAGGGACCCCTGTCTCCCACAAACATGGGGAGACAGAAGATAAAAGGGAATGGCTGAATACTAGATTAAATGCAAGTTTCATGTAAATGATCACTTACAGAGATCTAATAAATGATTCTCTTCAAGGCATTGTCAGAGGTTTTGCTCTGCCATTTTTGTTTTGCACGTGTATTTAGGAGCTTTTTCCCCTTAGAGGGTAATGTTCAGGTTTTAAAATTTGTATTCATCTGTCACTATGTTCATCTGTCACTCTTTGAAAGGGCTTCTTTTTTTAATAAAGTGTCTTTTTTTTCTTTTTCATGTGCTGCTATATCAGAATGGAGTATTTAGGATAAGCCCTTTCAACAGCAGTGCTGCACAGGATGGGATGACATGTAGAAAGGCAGCTTTTTATAGAGTATGATCTCTTTTGACCCAAACAACTAATCAGAGTTTTAGAGGTTTTGTATTTACCCTGGCTGGGGACTGTCAAAGGGTCTTCACTGCAAACTTCTCTGCTTCTAAGCACAGTCTTCATTTCCAGAGCAAAGAACCCACAAGGGACAGAGGTTTTCCTGATAGACCCCCCTGGAAAAAGCTCTCAAGGTGGGAGTTTGTTTTGGGGCTTTGTTGGTTGAGGTTTTTTCACCTCTATTGGGCCTGAGGTGCTACTCTAAAAAAATTATGAATTGCTCCCTTGAGAGCAAAGGTCTTTGACAGGCTGTGCTGGGCAGCATCAGGTGTCCTCTCCCGAGTCTCCATCCCACCTTCCAGGCAGAGGGTACCCCAGGCAGCAGGTACCCACCTGCACCTCCCTGTCTGACGTGGCTGCGAAAATCCCCGTGAGGTGCAGCCCCACCTTCCACCTCTGCCTGCAATATGGACATGCTGAGGGTGCTCTACCTCATGACCCAGCAGAAATGACATCAGGTTACTGTGCCCTGATCAATCAGTGTGTTGGCTTCTTCTGCTTCACTCTTTGCCTATGTACCTTCAGATATTATTATCCTGTTATTCTCAATTGTTTTTCTTCACATCAAAATACCACCAACTTTTTCCTGCTGCTACATACGAGCATTTTATTTTATAACACACGAGCTTGACACGTATTTCATGCAGGGCCCATGATTTCAGTGCTGACTGCAAGACAGAGCCATGCTATCTCAATTGAGTTCTGTTTTCTCCACAGTTCCAGGAATCTCCATGTCACTCATCTTCACTCCCACCAGCCACTCTGCATTGGGCCATATGATTGCTTTCCTCCTGGAACAGAGGGGTTCAGCCTGCAGGTCATACCTAGATTATCTTTAATCACTGTGCAGCTTTGCTGACTGCAATCTCATTTCTTCTTTCAAAATGAGGGAAAAACCCTCAATGAAAAGATAGGGAGTCTTTTCATAGATACTTCTGAATTAGTCACAGAAAAAAGGTTCAAGGCTCAATTCTTATTACCAGTCTCTCCAGTGGAAATACAGGGTGACTCCAGTAAAATAAGTGGGACTGCAATGGTGTAGCCAGGATCCAGATCAAGACAGAGGTTTGGAAATAGGCTGCTCTGAGCATTTCTTTTTATTAGACATCTCATCTCCTGCTTTATGAGTTATTTTGAAGGTTTACTGTATTCAAGCACAAGCAGGAGTTCAGATTATGAACTTTGATCGCTCATGGTTTATTCAATATTTTTAATAAAGTTTGAAAAGGTTCCCTTCCATCAAAGAATGTCCCCTTTGATTAATCAATTAAATTTGATTTCTTCTTCATGGAGAATACAAACCAGTGTACTCCTCTGCCAGTTGTTTACAGGCAGCTTCATAGCACACAATAGAACAGTTATTTTCTAAGTAAAAGAACTGTGATCAGAAATGTTAATAAACTACTCAATAGTACAGAATCTTTTGCTTCCTTAAAAAAAAAAAAGCCACACAATAAAGACATATCAAGCCATTTTTAATATAATCTGCATACTTTCCAAATAGCATAGTCAGTGAAACAGAGTTGTCTTAAATGGCCTTCTTCACATTTACAGCTGTAACAGCTGCAGCAGCAGCTCTGTTGGGTTTGATTTTATTCAGTGTGCAGGATCAACATAAAATCTAGGCTGAAAATTAAAGGGAGTAAATGTCCCCCTGACAGTCAAGAGAATGATTTTGGTCCAAGAGTATTTCTGGCCACAACTCACTTTCAAAAGCAGCTTTGTCATTTGTGCCTGGCCTAGTCCCAGTAAGTACTATTATGATTTGTTACATTTTCTATAGAACCAGGAGACCATTTATTAGCCCCAAGGTATTGTATTGAGCTTCAATTATGTAATAGGCATTATTCCACTGAATATCCAAAGCTTTGTAAGAAAGTTTTAGTTCTGGAAAGAAATGTACAAGGTTCTCAAATGATTTTGAGGAAGATCAAACTCCCCCCTTTTTTTTGCTAGTTGAAAGAGGAAAGGTTCCTTCTTGATATAAATCATGAATAATTTGAATAGACTTTTTTCTAAAGGAACAAACCTCCTTTTTCTTTGAAAGCCATTGATAGCTTGGGATTCAAGCAAAAAAGAATAAAAGAAGAAATAATAGTTTCTTCCTAGGACAGAATGCAATAGGTATGCTGCCAAATTAGCAAGATTTTAATTTAATTATAACTGAGCAGTGCATATGTGATTTGTCTGCTTCTGAGTGAGGAATGGAGGTCTCTCCCACACGTGGCAGAGGAGGGGCAGGTCCTGAGCCCTGCTAAGGCCCCAGGTGGTGCATGATGCCCCCAGCCCCACTGCCTGTTGAGTGCTCTTCAAGTCCAACAACACAAACTACTGATACCTCAGCCAACCCCGAGCCATCTGCATCTCCCAGATTAACTGCCATCAAATAACTGCTTAACCAGTTACCTGACTGCCACAGAATAACTGCTGCTGGACTGTCATAAAATAACTACAGCCAGTTATCTGGCATCTCCCTCCTTCTATCGTCCCTTAGAGTTTCTTTAAAAAACCCCATAGATTTTAAAAAGCACTGACACCTAAATAAAAATTGATCAGCTCCATGCAGTTTCACCCTTCACAAGCCATTTTACAATCATTTTACATGACTGAAGGCTTCAGCTCCCAGTTCTCAGAGGCTTCTCCAGCTCTCAGTTATGTGTGAATTTTCCTCTGCTCTCTGTCAACAACCAAACACAATAGTTCCTGTAACCACCAGGTAAAAGTCAGTCCAGCTGCTTCCTCTGATTTTTCATTTTTTGAAACTAATAACAAATACCCTCCCCTACACACAATGCAAATACAACACATACATGCAACAGCTGCTCTGCTTCAGAGTAGCAAAGACAGTTACTCCAAGGTATTCTCGGGAAATGGAAGAGCAATGTTCTGGAGACTGACAGATTTCTGAAATTATCTTTAATGTATGCTTGGTTTAACTGGTATTTTAGTAAAATGACTCTTTATGCCAGCTGAGAAGAAAGTAAAAAGTCAACAAGCTTTTTTCCAACCAGATTTCAGTATCTCAAAAATTCACCAGTGGCAATGTGCTGCCAAGGTTGCCCCCCCCCGCCCATTACAAACCCAACCAATCCAAACACCACTGCTATGACTGGATGAGACTACATAGGTTGCATAGGTGTGCTTGCATCTATGTTTTGCCCTCTGTCAGAGCAAGGAAGAAAGAAGATGATGGATAATGCATTTTAACCATAACCATGCCATCCCCTGGTTATTTTTGCAGTACAAATGAGTTATGTAGGGATGAGCTGGATTTGCATTTCATTCACCACTTCCACTCAGGGAAGCAGTTAAGTGCCCTTATTTTTCACAGTAAGAGAAAAGAAGTTGGATTCCCAGTCTATCTTAAAAACTGTGAACTGAAGCAAAATGCATGTGCAAGTAGCACATTTATTGCATCAAGGGAAATAAGGCATCAAGCCAGAACCTGATCTTATTTGCCACTATGTAAACGATGAGTAAGTCGCCAGGGTCAGCAGAGCAGCGGAGTCACATGAGTCACAGCACAGAGCTCTTTGCAAAGATTGCTCCATGGCTAAATATACCACCACAGGCACTTCAAGAAAAGCTCTGTGTCAACTTCTAATAAATGCTGGCAGTGACGCTGAGCTCCGGGCACTCGGAAAGCCAAAGAATGAACAGGAATTAACAAGTGGCCTTAAAGACATATTGAAGAGAATGGAAGTTTTGTCTGCATAAGAACTGAAGAATCAGACCTTTGGTAGTGAAAATCATGACCTAATTTTTCTGCCACACACATTTAGCCACCTTTCAAGTGGGTCTGGGGGAAAAAAAAAAAAGTAAAAAGACCACTAAACTCAATAGATCAAGTTTGTGCAAGTTTCCCCTCAGCTCTGTGAAAACACAGAGTTTGTTTCACTATAATTTTTACCAGGCTTGCCCTGGCAAATGATGACTTGCTCCTCCCAGGGAAATGCAATAATGAATCTGCTGTTATCAGTGAATATGGACAACCACACCAATGACAGAAGCCAATCCAACACCACATCCCTGTGATTAAGCAAAACAGTAATTCCAATTAATACTTTTTGTATCTTCATCTTCATCTGTGCTGAATCTGGAAAAATAAACCATAAAAGAAATGCCCTTTGATCTTTTCTTTTTTCAGTGGGGCCATAATTTAGTGCTATTACAACAGTAGTTTCAAGTAACTAAAATTGCTTATCAAATGTACGTTTGCATTCTCTATCAACAAAGTCCTGAATTAGAAGAGATTTCATAATTCCTTATGAATTGCTCTCCTACCCAGTATTTCCACTGGAAGCCTGATTAAATGAGTATTATGTCTTCTTAAGTGGTTTTACAGGTCATTTATCTTAGATTTATGAGTATCAACCTACTTTAGAAGGTATTAGATAGCTTTAACGTTTGACACGTATTCTCTAAATCATTTACAGTGCTCTCCATTTGCACTAGACGATTGGTAATCTTCTCAATATTAGGTTTTATTGACAATGCACCATATAGAGGCCTTATTATATGGTAATGATTTAAGATAGGTGCAGGATTGGGAACTAATAAATCCAAAAGCTCATTTTTGATTGTTGACACAGTGCTGAGGAATAATGTGCATCCATCTAAATCATTCTGTTTCTCAATACCATCACACACACAAACGTGTTTAACCCGCTCAGAACACAACGCAGGGATGTGCAAACAGATCCCAATCCTCGCTTTAAGCCTGATGGATTCATGCTTACAACTCTGGTTTTACTGAGAGAAAACCCCCAGCAGCTCCCCCATGATGTGGAAGCACCTGCACTCACCTTTCAGTGTGTGGAGGAGCAGGGGCTCACCCCGGCTGTCCTGGCTCCTGCCCAGCTCCCCCGGCTCATCAGGGGCTGCTGCTGCTGCCCCAGCCCCGGGACAGCCCCGTCACACCTGAGTCACACCACGGTAAACAAGCCTGGGGAGATCAAGAAGCATTTTGTCTAAGTAGGGAGTTAGTAAAACTGAGATCAAGGGCTTAAAAATCATCCTGGTAATTTATATTTGGGAGACAGTATTGAAAGCTGACATATATAACAAAGACACACCTTCGTGTAGCCCTACATAATAATATATTTCACAGAAAGACTGGCATTGATAGTAACAGAATTCACTTGAATAATTGATTTCCCTACTTCAATAGAAGATCAGCCCCCATATCTATATTACTCACAGAAAATTAGAGTAGAAGATAAAAAAATTAAAGTGAGAGCCTTTGGTAGAAAATGAACATCTTTCCACTGAGTTCTACAGAATTAAAGTCTCATCTGTGACCCTGCAATCCAAAAGTATGTCTTTGAAATGCAGTCAGGAGATCTGTATCAGTCCTGCTTTTGTAGTATGTCACTGAAAATGGTTTCTGGGGCATCGGAGCTGCATGATCCAGCAATTTGTTAAGTTGAAATGCGACATTTCAAAAAAAGGCTGGAATGATCTCAGAGCAAAACCAACACAAAAATCTGCATCCCTCTTTTATCCAGACAGATGCCTGGTAAGAGGACTAGTGAAAAATTTGGGTTAGTGGCAAAAGTGCCCTGTGATGATTGCATACCAGAACTGGGAACAGCAGGGAAGTACAGCAAAGGGGTGTCTTCCTCTCACCTTGCTCATTCAGAAAAGAGCCCAAAATCCTAACTCAGGCTAGAGGCCTCTCAGGCTCTCCCAGCTGTTTACAAATGAGTCAGTAACAGGGGAAGGGTGTTTCTAAACACTGAGACCCTGAGCTCCAATCAATGTCAAACACCTCGCTTGAAGCGAAGCTTTGCTGTTACCTTGTCTTACTTCAGTGAGAGCAGGCACAGATTTACCGGGAAAAAAAGAGGAGAAAAATAAACCAAACCAAAACCAACATCCTCCCAAATCAGGGCTCCCCAGGGCCATACACACACTTCTGCCCTCATCATCAGGGAGCACATGCAGTCCCCCCACCTACCCATTAGCAGGCACTTTTCTAACAGACTGTCAAACAGCAGAATTATCACAAGTTTAATTTTCCTTACCAGTGGAGCTAACTGCATTCTGAAATGTGCTATCTACATATTTTTAAGCTTGTTTCATTCACTCAGTTCCTAAATCAGCAAAATTTAACAATCTTCAACATCTCCCTGCCATGAGTGAAATTCCTTTTACTACTGGAAAGGAGGGAGGAGGTCAAGAAGGCTTGGGAAAATTTGTTAGCAGGATCTGTAATATGAATTTGGCAGAAAAGAAATTGAGAACATTTCTTTGGAAAACAATCAAAGGGCAAAGTTTTCCTCTTGGAGCTGCATGATAATTCATGACTTACATGCGCCAAGGAAACTTGCTGCTCTGATTATTAGAATAGCAAACTATTTGTTGTCTGCCTGATAGACCAAAGATGGTCATTTTTCTTTCCTTTGTCAGTATCCCTTTGTCAATGTCCCTTGACACACAGATGAAGACTGAATGATGCATCTCTGCTCAGAAGGATTTATCCAAGTTAGATATGGCGCAAAGAGAAGTGACAAAAAGTAACAGGGCAGAAATTCTGAGTCTTGTAGAGACTGACAGATGCTTTCCCTTACCTGGATCTCAGCTGCTCCTGCTGTACACGAAAAGTCAGTGTCTTCCTGGTTATCCACTCTCAACACACAAGCCACCAATACAGCTGAGGATCTTGAAAGCCTCTGAGCTCAGGAAATTTGACCCTTCAGTATCCACTGCAGCTGGGGTTCATCAACAACACAAAAATGTCAGTGTGGAACTTATTGCCATTGAACAGTATGGTGGGCAGGAGCACAGCTGAGGTCAAAAAAGTACCAGACAAACTCACAGAAATGATGTCCTTTGTTGATATCCTTTGATTTCAATCAATGGGTGCATACTCTGGCTCCACAAGTTCCCAAAGCATCAGTCCATGGAAGGAGGATGCCCTTAGGATGCCCTACTCCTATGCTCTTTGCTAAACCTCTCCCACAGCCAATGCCAAAGGGAGCAGCCTGGGATACCTGGATCCTGCTCTGTGCAGATATGACATTTTTTATGCTACAATCAATGAAATCATAAAAACAGACAAGCAAGCATATTGACTTGGCTGAAGTTCAAAAGATGTAAGATTCAAAAGTCAAGAAAATGTTGTATCAAAGATCTTCAGAAATGGCTGAAAAGAGAGAAATGAAAACTTTGAGATACTCATGTAGACCAAGCTCAGTGAAGGGAGGCAAAATCCTGGTGCCACCTTTGCAATCACCAGAGGAACAGGCTCACCTGAAAAGGTGCTGAAAGCAACCTCAAGAGGCTCCCACCATGAATGACCATGCACATTGGCATCCTGAAGTGATACAGCTCCACCAGCCTTTCTCCAGGAACACAGAAGTACCATTTTGGAGAGTAACTTTTTGAGACCATTCTTCCTCACAGCCTCCTGATGTCAAGGCCACAGGTCTCCTTTCTTATTCCTCCTACCCTACCTGGCTGGGGTACTTGTAACATCTCACCTTTCCTTTTCTGTTCTTTGAGTTATCTGCAGAAACATTCAAAAACACATTCAAAATAAACAGAACTCCCATCAGGTCTCGGCAGCTCTGTGAGTAAAGAACCCTGCATGAACAAATCTCCCGTTGAGTGCACTCCCTGTTGAGTCAACAACAGCACAGGCTTTAAAGTAGAATGACTGTGTTTAAAGCAGTCCACTATGTAAAATGTCAGGTTGTTTCTATCCTGGAAATATTTTACATTCCGTTCTTTCTGCAGCATTACTAATTCCATGTCCTGTCTAAGGCTCTGCATCTGAAGGGGATTCTCAATCACATGAGTCACTGCAAATATCCTTTGATATTTTTTGATACTTTTTCTGGGTTTGGATTTTTTATTTTTGTTGTTGGTTTGGTTTGGTTTTTTTTTCTTTCTTTTTTTTGGTACATATGATCTGAATCCACAACTGCTGAAGCCCAAAGCTTGCTCTGCATACTCCAAGTGCCACAACAAAATGGGCTGAAATGCTCATTCCAAACATTCAGTTTGGAGCTGCTCATGGCAAGCAGCACAGTGTTTTGTCACTGCTGTCACTTCCTTGTGAAGGATGGTGAAGAAGCAGAGGGGATTTCACCTTGAACACAGCCCTCCCTAGACTGCCAGCTGACAGAACTTTGTGGTTCTCTTCTACACCCCTCTGGGTCAGCCTAGGGCCAAACCTGTGCTCCAGAGGCTTTCCAGGTAAGTACAGCACACCCATCTGGATGAACATGTTTCAGTGGTCAGCCGGATCAAGTGCTGAAGAGCCTGACTGAAACAGGCCAGTGCTGACTTTGCCCATGTTTTGTGGTCAGGTTGGCAGTGCAGGTTATTGAAGAAAATGTCTTATTCTCACTTCTGAAAAGCTGAATTTGAAGCCCACGCACAGTGGCTTTTCTGGGAAAACAATTTTTCTAGGAATGCCAGTTACAATTTTAGGAAGGAAACAGTGTGGCAATTTTCAAATTCAAATCAAAATTCAGTGCAAAACAAGAGAATAAAGACTTGAGAAGAAAAGGTCATGACAAAATACTATAAAACAGGTAAAAAACTGTCTTCTCTTTTTGTCTTCTTTCCCATCACTTTCAAGCCAGCTTCTTACTAGAAAAGCTGCTTTCCATCTAAACTTCTATCATGCTGTCAGTGTAATGCAGAAAAGCACTGCCTAAAAATAGAGCTTTTCTTTTACCAGAGGATAATTACTAGTTGTGCACTGTCTCATTATAAAATGCTAGTAAAGACCAGGATTTTGCCATGAAGATGCTAAAAAGCATCAATATTATACCTCATACAGGAGAAACGATACTGTTTCATCTGTCCTCTGCCCCTGGAAAACCACCACTTCTCTGGCAGATGAGGTGGAACACAACACCTCTTCCCTTCACTTCTACAAGATCTATCTGCTTTAAACTGAGAGCTCTGTATGGTGGGAACCTGTTAGGGACTATGCTATGTATGTGCATTGTATAGAACTTTGTCAGATCAACAGTATGGCAAAAAACCCCCAAAAAACTCAAAGATAGTAATACCAAAGCCTCAACTGTAGGTCCCAGGAATGACAGCATAATTATTTTTAGAGATGACTAGAGCAGTAACTCAACATGACATGAGAGACTGAAGAAACAGCAAGCCTGATTTAAACCAATGGGAAAGCCAGGAAAGCAGAATGGAGACTGTTCTTAATGCACCATATTGCATCTGAACATTTTGTTCCTACCCATCTATTCAAAGCATGACGTTTTGCATTTCATATTAACATTCTGAAGACATTAAAGAATTCTTCAATTTGATGTTCATATGCTGTGTCAGAACTCACACTCCGACTGCTTAGAGATGCTATGTCTACCTTTTACTCATCTTCCCTCCCTCAGGCTCCTAACCACCCTCCTCCCACTGCCAAAAAATCCCAGGGTCTATTCTTTATGGGTAGCATTATTTAGTTTAGCAGAAAGTTGGTTACAAATATGGTTTGTGGGATTTGGACTTCACTCTGGATTTCTGCACTACCTCAGCTGTTATGCATATGTACTAAGACTGACTGCTAACAAATCATCACAGTAGTACTTGAGGTTCATATACTATTTCTCATCTTCAAAGCACTTTAAAATTTCCCAGAGGTTCTACAAAATCTGGGAGAGGGAGAAAGAGCTATGGGCAAAAGTCTTTGTTTAGCACTGGTCTTAATATAAACCACAGTGAGTCCCTTTCTGCTTAGCACTACAGCAGGAATGTTGCAGCCCTCAGATTTAGGACTGAAGTGCTAAACAATGCTAAATTGCCAATAACACATTTTTACTAAAAAGTATTTTAAATACTCTTTGTCATATGGACAGCTCTCTTCAAAAGTTCTGTTCTCACCTTTGAGTTCAAAACTAGGGGAATGGTGACATTAGCATAATGTCTTGGGAGACGGATTTATGTATCAAAATAAAGGACATTTTGATTTCAGAAAGTTTTGTTAACAAAAATGTCATATTTCATAGGAATAAAACAACAAAGAACATGACCAGGAATCCAAATATTTTCTTAAAGGTAGAACTAATAATGCTTCACTAATTCTTTCTGTGTTCAAAGCACAACAGTCGGCTTTTAAAAGCTGAAAGGAAGCTCTCTGTAATTTTCTGGCCAGAACTGGAAACAGCAATCAAGAGAACTTGGAAGTGAATCACTACAGGCCTTACTTCTCTGTATCACATACCAGGGGAAGAATTTTTCTCAGTGCATGAAACCAAGTAAAATTCTCTGTTCCCTGGTTTGCAGGAGCCCCATGCCCATCCTGGACACGCTCTCTGTAGAGCGTTCCCAGGCCCCTGGAGCCCAGGCACAGCTACTGGGTGTTGTCTTCAGCTGTGGGACCACTTCCTGCTCAGCACACGGGAATGACCCTTCCAGTTGCACACTCACTGCTATGCCCAACAGGAGCAGCCCCTGAAAGTCAGGCAGCATCAAATCAGACCTTTTAGGAGAACTGCTACAAGCTATTTTCTTCTTTTGACTGGCTGTGTCAGGCTTGCACATTTTTTTATTTACCACCATCAAAAAATGTGGATGAAATTAAACAAAATCTAACTTTTTATTTAGTAGTAAATAAACATGAAAATACAATTAATAAAACACTCTATTTCTCATGTATTCCACTAAATATACAATCCAATCCAGCTTTTATGCTTCAAAGCATGACCTGTATTTCACATACTTTGTAGGGCACACAGTTCTGTGAAACAATAAATACAGGCTGCAAGTTTGAAACATAGATGTTCAACCGGTTCTTCTGAGGTCATTTAATTGGTCGGATTCCTTTTGAGCATGAAACATTTCTAAAATGTCTGACAAACTACAGGAACATGCTCAGATGAAAGGATACATGCATTCCAGAAAAAATTCCACTGAAATCTAAAGGAACTCTTCTTGGGAATACTGAAGTGCAAACTCTTCAGTTATGCAATTTTAATATGGTGGAAAGAAAGAAGTGGAAGCTATTAAATTTGTTCTAAAGCTTAGGAAGCAAATTAAAACAAAATAACATACATATTATTAATGAATAGCTACAGTGAAAGGTGTGTAATTACATGTTAATTAAATTCTCTCCTTATATCTGCAATGCCTCAAAATGATGTTTTCTCTCTATGTATTCTTCTTGTAGCAACATTTCCTGAAAAAAAACATAGGTGTAGAGCAGAAACTGTTAAGTATTTCACAACTAGGAGAATGAAATTGCAGCTTTTTTTTAAAGTTAGAATTTCTATTCGGAAATAAACTCAATTCAACATGTTTTAATTATGTGTCCCTCTGTTTATAATCTTCAGCTTAAGTCTAAACTAAACAACAACGCTGGCAGAACACCGTAAATTTGAGGTTCTGGGATGAAGTACTTCTAGGTAAATGTTAACAGAACCATTTTCCTCTCCACAGAAATAATTTTGTTCAGGCAGTAAGCCAGCCTCTATGTGTGCTATCCCCTACTGCCCAATTCCTGTAAAATCCAGCATCACTTTTCTTATCTGGCTATTTAGGACTCTTCGAGTTTTCTGTTCTCCAAGTCTAAGCTTCTTCCTGCATTTGCAGCGTTTTATTTATGTCTGCCTGTAAAGAAAATCAGAAGAAAAAAGTGGTTATGATGGAGCTATCTTAGGCTGCACATTGTCTTTATGGTTTTGACACAGTGTAGAGCAGCAAGGCTTTGGACATTATCCTGCACACCTTCCTGTTTTGCAGACAGAACGGTGTCCCAGCCTGTCCTTATGTGATAACACATTATCATATTGCTGTGCACAATTCCAAGGGATGGCATGGCTGCCATGAGCAGGAAGTGATCTGGACAAACATTCCTCACATAACCTTGTCTTGGGAGATAGGCTAATTTGCCTGCATTCTCAGACAGCCTTTACCAATAGACACCAAATCAGAAAAATTGCTTTGGGATCTAGTTGTTGCCACTGTTTTCCTTTGCTGCAGATGTTTGTTCTCTAGTGTAATGTGTTTTATTGAAACAGTGCTGGAATTAAAAAGCATTACTGAAAATGAACAATAAAAAAGCGTATTTCTGTGATGCTGCTTGTCTGTCTTAATTACAAACACAATTATGAATATGTATCTCATTCTGGAAATCCAAATTGCTGTAGACATTGAGTGTTAGATTTGCAATGTAACATTTGTGGAAAGGTATAGGGGTTGTGATGTGTATTCTAATGAAATCTTTGGCAGTGATAATGCATAGCAATCTCTGATTGTATGCCATTTGGAAATGTGGGATCATTGGGAAAAGGGCCACAGTGTTTTATGGGTAATTTATGTATATTTCTCAGTATCAGCATTGATTACTGCAAAAATACAAGAGAAATGGAAGGACTGCAGTGATGGTATTTCTAAGAGTCATGAAGTTTTGTTCAAACAACTGGGACAGCCTCACAGGTCTTCTACAGACTCTACATAAACTGTTTCAAAACTCAGAGTTACACTCTCAATGGATTCAGGTAATTTTGATAAAGCAAATGGATTTGTCCCAGAAGCACTTGCAGTAATATGACATTTTAGGATCATTGTGGCTTGCCAGTCCTAGAAATCCCTATTAGTGCTATTCTGTGATCTATCAATGGGTAACCACAGCTAAAATATTTTCAAAGTTCTCAGTAGCTCAGATTAGAACCAAAAGGCTGGAATTTCTCTCTTGTCTTTGTATCTTTGGAGATGGCCTTCACCATATTTAACCCAAGTATCAACAAATATGTCTTCATCTCTTTACATGATGTGTGTATTTGGTTGCTGGGACACTGATCCTCCAGGCTAATCAACACCCATCCACTCCAGATGCCTTTTCTTCTCCAGTTTTTACATCCCTCTGTCTCTGGTCCCACCTCCACTGAAAATCATCTGCCACCACACTTCACTATGGCTGCACTGAGTGTCAGCACTGAGGTATCAGACTAAAAGTTATTTTCCAGACTCAACTAGAACAGCTGCCTTGTTAGTGCATATGTTAAAACACAATGCAGATTGTGCAACCATATTTCACGTGTAACAAAAAATGGTATGAGTTTGATCATGAATCAGGTAAATACCTAATTATAAAATTACTTTGGAGGTCAAGAAACTGAGAAAATAGGTGAAAATGATACACTGGTGAAAGAATTAAAACCTGAGGGGAAATTATTTTCTTTGTATACAACCAGAGTTGCAAAAAGAAGAAACAATATAAAGCACTTTTCTCATTTGTGCAGTTTTGTAAAGAAAAAAACCTCTTAGCACTGATATTAATGGCATCAAGGTCAAGTGAAAACCAGGAATTGACTCTTTTCTACTGGTAGGGACAGGAGTAAGATAACACAGGCCAGAGATTCCCTCCTGTTTCTAAAGACATTCTGAAATGGAATATGAACTCAAATACGTAGATCTAATGATGGCATCATTATTCTAATTCATATTCCCCACTGATGAGTAGTCCAAATAAAGAAATTTAGAAATACCACAGTATTTTCAGATAATATTAGGCATTTACTAAACTGCTGCTTAGTCAACAGTGTCTAATGTGCTTTATCTGAAGTTCAAAGTGCCTAACGCTTCCTGGTTGTTGCCAAGAAGACCAAATTCCAGAAGTTCCTTGGTGCAAATCTGCTCTAGCAGGTCAACTTTCAATCATTTCCTGTTAATTCCAGTGACAGCAGCTTTCTTCCATTCCATGAACCTCACAGAAAGAAATCATGGACCTCTCAGAGTCTGTAGACCACATACTAACAGCTGATCTGTTTCATTAAGGCAGCTCTTGTAGTCACACACCTACCATACAAAGCCTAAAACTGGAATAAATGAGTCATTTCTTACAAAGATTGAAGGATGTGTGACATGGATGCATCTAACAATTTATATTAAGCACACATTGCATATACTCCAGCACAGCAGCTGGTCCTGAACCCCTAAGAAGGAATTTTATCACTGACATCACTGAGAGCAGTATTTGGCCCGTGTTTTTGACACATAGTAAGGCTGAAGATATATGTTGTCATATTACTGAGTATTTTTTATCTTATCATATGTAAGCTGACTAAACTAGGAGTTATTTATAGAGGCTAATTCACATTTTTACAGCATATGGATGTGCTTTTTGCCAGCTTTAGCACAAATGCCGTTTATATTCATTAAGACTGAGCTAGCTAATTAACTGTAGACAGAATTAGTGAATAGCTTTCTAGTAATAGTACCTCAAGGTTGCCAATAATTTCATTTGGGATTTCAGACACTGCAGACTTCTCCTCTTCAGCAGGGACTCCAGTTACAGCATCCGCCTCGGAAGATGCAGGCTCTGGACAGGGCTCTTGCAGGGGATCCCCCTGCTCAGACCCCTAGCAGCAACCAGCCACAGGAAACACCGAGTTAGAACATCCTCCTGCCCTCTGTGAGACCCAACAGCACCAGCACAAAGACAGGCAACAATACACAGAAGCTTTTGGGAAGTGCTGCCTTGACAGAGAGAGGCGTGGCTGTCTCACACTGCCCAGGCCAGGCAGACACATCCTCACACGGGGCCAGAGCCCAGAGGGGCTCACTCAAACAAATGTCCTCTGCTGACTGACTAATGCATTTAAATTAATTTCATTCAATCTTAGAAGAGAATGCATGCTATGTTCTAGAGAATAGATGTCATCAGTGACTGGGATTCAATGGAAATTCATAGAAAAATAGCTTAAAAAAAACCCTAAAATAAATTAAAAGGAACAAAACTATACCTGAGATTCTGTCGCTGAAGATGAGGGGGGAACTGCAGGTTGGTCAAGTTCAATCTCATTCTGGTAGTATTAAATAGAAAACAAGAAAAAAGAAGAAAGTAATTTATGTTTAATTATTGCTCAGAGGTTTCTAGCAGTTTTTTTTAAATGGAAATGAAAAGGCTGGCAAACAACAAATAACAATACCTTTTCTGTTACTATCCAGGTGCTCAGAACTGGAAAGCCTTCTGAAAATGATTATAGATCAGCTTTAATTTCTAGCTGCATCTCAGGGGGCCCTCTTTACAATACTTGGAAAGAACAGATGATTTTCATAATTTCGTAACACTACAGCTTCATACTCATGTGGATAATTACACTTAGAAAACACAGTGCTTAGGTAACATTCTGTCTTCTCAGTGCAAATCTGTCACTTCTGAACAGGGACATTGCTGCAGTTTGGAATTGCAGGGTAATATCAAAGGAGTCAGTTGGAGTGAAGCTGCAGTGACACTAAATCAAATAAGGCCCTAAGGAAAATATTTTAATATGTAACTATAATTTAAGAGTCTCCAATAGTCCAAGTTTTGCTGCTTCATCTTGTTCCTTTGCTGTGGGAACCTCTGGAAACCTCGCTGGGGTTCTGCTGATGTGTGACCTGCAGCTCCAGGAATGCTCTGACAAGGGCACGGCTTTTCCCCCTTGGAGCAGCTGGATGAAGCACCAAGTCCATGCTCAGGTTCTCAGGAGTGATGTAGAAGGCAGCTCTGTGTCCTCTAAAGGGACAAAGTTTTGTGTCCTACTTTAAAAAAATGGATGACAAAGAACATATGTGCCAAATAGGGCAAAAAAAGGCATTTGTGACCAAGCAAGGAGCAGGGTACAGCACTGAAATGCTGCGTTTGGGGCCTCTACAGGGGAAGTGCCCATCGAGAATATGAGGCAGATGTTCCAGTTCTGAGTCAGCGATTACAAACAGGATTTTGCTTGGAAGGTGTAAGTAAACTCCATTAATTCACATCAGGGTAATTACAGCTCCCATAAATTAATTTCCTCAGATTTTTGAAATCGTAGCTAGGTTGATATTTGGGTCATTTAGTTACTTGCTACAGTTAAACATGCTGAAAATACTAAAGCTTCTATACATCTGCAGAACTGATAGCAACAATTGAAAATATAAAGTTAGACACTTCATTACAATAAAAATCTCTTTTGTAGTCCTAAAAGCCTTTCAGAGCTTCTGCTAAGACTCTGTCACTACCTCCAAGGTTCCCTGTTATGTTGAGTTCAGTAGAGTAGGTAGACAGTATTAGCCCATGTTTATAAGAACCTAAAAGGCTGACAGAAAGATTTGGAAATTATAACTGAGGAGAAAACCAGATCCATAGAAGCATTTCCCTCTATCACTTGTAATTCAAATTTTCAGCACTTTGTCAGTGCCTACATACGCACAAAAGAAATAGCCAGAAAGTTTGGGGTTTGTACCAAAATAAAAAAACTGTCCCAAATTGTATTTCTTTCAAAAATAAAGACACTTTGTTTTCAAATTCTATTTTTTTAAAAACTAGAGCTTTTAAAATTTAGCAACTATTTCCATTTTCTCTGATTTCTTACCTTATATTTTCGTATTAAAAATATTAGCTGAAGGGGATGAGAATTCAAAATTATTTTCTGCTTCCTTAAAATAATACTTTTTGCTTAGTTAGTTACCTATTCACTGAAAATATATTTTTTATTTAGATGAAATTATTATTCATTTATTCTCTCCAGTCCAAATTTTAAAATATAACGTAAAAAAATAGATCAGGTTTTTAGAATCAGTTCCAACCCAATCAAATACATTTTTGTTGCATGGATAAGATTTTCAGAGGTTCTGTTTTTTCTGAATAATATTTTTACTTCACTGCGTCTTTTTACAGAGAGCCATTCTTTACTCATCTGTTCCATGTCTAATAATAACCCTTGGATCATTAAGAAATAACTAAATTACAGCAGAACTAGTCTCTTTAATGAGCCATAATAGTCTCAACGTTCAGCCAAAAGTTTTTTTTAGAGACTGTGAAACTTCAATGTAGAATATGAAGCATTTTGTTTAGTAATAACAAGTTTATGAGCAGGACCACGGTTTACAGCCAAAATATAGTGACCTAAAAATGCCATTCTGCATTGCTCCTTCCTATACATTGTGTCCTTAACAAGTCCAGGGGAAAATTAGAACGAATGAATTGTGGTGAGAGCCCCAAGCCAACAAACGTATTTAAATGAATCCTTCTGATGCAATACTTTCCTTTAAAAAATACAATTAAGTCTTTGTGTTTCCTTTGAACAAAACCTCATGTTTAATAGCACCAATGGCTCTGTAGTAAAATCTATTTAAAAACAGAGAAGGAGACACACTAAGTTTTATGCAGTTACAGTGGCTTTAAAAAAATGTTGCTAGTTTCTGAAGTCTGAGTAAATTTATGGTGAATTACTTCCACTGACCTACATTAAAAACTTCATCCTCCTTTTTTTAATTCCTGAAGATTTGTCATTATGTGAGCATTATTCACTATGACAAAGATGTATTACTCGAAGTGTCCTCTTGAATCAATATAACTATCGAAATGTGAGGAACACTCTGGCAAGATGATAATGCCTTAAAATTAATTGGCAATATTTTCCTGCACATTGCGGTCCAGCGGGTCCGCAGGAATTCAAACATAAAGATGTTGTGAGGCAGTTGCACAAATGTAGCTGGCATATCAGTGTCAGCTGCTCTGGAAGAGACTGAAGGGACAATTAGGTGCACTTTTCTTACCGATCCCGAGTTGGAGGGGGTGCCAGGAGGCCACTTGGCTGGGAGGAGTCAGCACAGCTTGCCATGGACTGATGGGTCAGTGGCAGCAGCCCAGCTGAGAACTGCAGCTGGTGCAGACACTGCTCCCAGAGCACAGCCCCGTGCCACAATCCTGCTCTGGAACTCCTGCTGGTGCAGGGGTGCATAAAGACAGGTTTGTATAAAAAGCACTGTACATAAACTCACACACCTCTCTTGTTGTTGAGAGGTAGCAAATTGCCTTTCTACAAATGTAGGCAGAGTAAAATGGTACACAGGGAAATTTCTAAACCAGAATAATAGCAGGAAAGAAGATTGGTAAAATGTTCTAATAGATGAGATGTGGTAGTTATTACAAAATTAGCTTTGCATAACTTACCAATATACCATTACATTTTCCCCCAGATGTTATCTGTTACTTAAATTGATTTTGCTTAAGTTACTATTATTGCAGATTTTATCCACACTGTATTTTATTATTTAAGGTTTCTGTGGCATAAAACAAGCCCTGGCTGATAGCATTACTTTTAATAATATATATAAGAGGTTTTAGTATTATAGATATGGCTGGTGGGTAAATCTTAATAGTCATAGCACAGAATGTCTGCTCTCAAAATATTATGTAGATTAAAACCAGCTATTTGCTTACACTCTAATTCAAGGCATTGGAAAGGTTTGCAGTATTTATGTATGTGGTACGAAGGGAAACAATCCAGGAATAAATATCAGAGTTTGGAAATTAGCAAAGCTAAGGTCAAGGTCCATTTGGCTTTACAAACAATCCTGCTGAAAATGAGATTTCAGAATTTTTGTTTCCTTATTTCATAAATGAGAAAAAAGACTGAGGGGGTGATGCATTTGCATCTTTGATAGAAGGCCTCTGTATCACAGAAACATTTTAAAACCACTTTTTCAACTTGATATTACCTGAAATTCTGTACTCCTTTCCACACAGAATCTTAACATAAATTCTCCGCACCTAATCTTACCACACACAGGAAAATAATTATAAATAAGGATTGGAAAAAAGACCCCATGTTCAACACAGACCATTTCTAAAGCTGTGTAACATCCTTCCAAGCCTTCCAATGGATAAGGGTTTGATTTATACAAATGGCAGATGAGTTTCAAAAAGGAAGTTCTTTGTACATTATCCTCTACATTCATATCACATTATGTAGTTTGTGCTTGTATGCCATGGGACCACCTTATGCTATCAGAGGCCTGCACAGATTTCTCTCATATATATGTGAGATTTGCTATCAGACAAATTCTGAAACACAGGATTTACATTAGTTTGCTATTCATGCTAAGCATGCCCAGCCACACACCTACAAGTGTGCTGAATTTCAGCTGCTGGAATAAAAGGCATTTACAAGAGATGGTGTGTTGGCTGCCTGTATTTCATGTGGTTGAATTTGAATGAATACCTAATGGGCAGAGATGCACTGACTCAAAGCAGCCTGCTGGTTTTTATCCCTCCACTTTAACCTGCCAGTGTATGCAAACACAACAAATCCACCCCACCTGCCTGTGGAGGCATCACCCACAAGCGTTCCCACAGGACCCCCCTGGGAGGCTGCTGAGAGCTCTACAAATACATCTGCCTTCCTCTTTTGCAGCAATTTAATACATGGAGTCCACAGGACCAAAGGATTTTATGAAGCACTCAAGATATCTGATCTCTGTGGTGTGACTGAGGTGGCAGAGCTTCCTCCTGCCCACCCTTGCTACATGCATTTGTATTAATATTAAAAGTAGAATTAAGATCAACGAGAGCCTAAAACTCTGCCTCTGAAGGATGTTCCCTGGTTGCTAATGATGCACATGGAAATTCTGTGTGTGTGTTCCTGGGCAGAAGTTTTCAAAACACTGTTCCTAAAAGAAACAGAAGTTCAGTGACTCAAAAGTAGGCTTTATGCTCTTTTTCCTGCATTTCAAAATCCAAGTCAGTATGTTCTAAAAGAGTTTTCCATGTTTCTGATCTGTGATGTGAATCGACTTTGTTGACAATACATTAGTAATTAATCTAGTCTAAAATAGCTATTTGAAGCAATTTGGTGCCTACATTGACAAAACAGGATCTCCTCCTCCCCCCAGGAAGCTGTAAATCAGACGGTGACATCTGGCCTCAAGGACATCAGAGTCATCTGAAATGTGGTAATTTATATTAATGAACATCAATATTAATTTTTAAATAAAAAGAATTTTCTACTGCCATTATGTTTACATAAGAAATATTATTTATAGCTTGTGTTCCTCCTTTCCTACATTTTGCCCATAAATTACTGTAAGGAAACACAATGTCACAGTTATAAATATTTTTCCTTGGAGTTAAAGATTTTACATATCCTCTTACTGTTTTCAGTAACTATATGAGGACAACAACCAGGATTTTCTTGCTATTCCAGGAACTGCTGCCAATTTTAATGCTTGACTGGGTAGAAAAGGGTGCTTCTACAAAAACAGCCAAAGCCTTCCTCTCTAGAGATATCTTAATGCAGAGTGCCCTTAATACCTAGATTCTGTAAGAATCTATCTATCCTACCATACCAGCAAAAAACCCCAAAACAACAAAACCCCCTGATTTTACTAGGCTGTAGTTGTCTTCTACTGCTTTTACCAAGCTTCCAATTATTGCTGCCAATTTGCAGATTATTTAGAAAGACAAAATGAAAGACGTAAAAAAAAAAATCCCCACTTGGCTTTAATGCTGAAGACACATCCCTAAATGATTCACCTTGGAATGGTCACTCTAAATTCACATTGTATTTAGCATTGCCAAATCTCCTAGAGTTATGGGATTACAAGAGAATCTCAGCTTTCATTTAAAAATAAAGTTAGCTCTTATGGTTGCAGATTGAAAGCATAAATCTTGAAAGCTCAAAAACTAGACTGCAAGGAAAAGGAACCAAACAATTATTTTTAAGCAACACATGATTTTTTGGGATATGTCTCATTTTAAATGCTTGAGGCTAATGTAACTCTTTTAAAAATACATACGAATTTTCAGGAGGGGTGAAGGATTTATTTTTTTAGTTCTTGAGAGTGCAACTCTTGCATGTCTGGACTCTTCAAAGTACCAACCCCCTCCCTTTCCACTTCAAGGACACCCATCGAACAAGCAAAGAGCAGCCAGCTCCTACTTTGGCTCTACAGTTAAAATCAACAGGGATCTAAACTCATTTAAAAAACAATCAAACAAACAAACAAAAAAAACCCACAAGCACCTTTCCCACAGGAACCACCTATCTAGAGCTACAAATGCTTTTAAAAAATGAAGGCCCTTTTTTATTATTCATATGATCACATCTGAAAACCATAAAAGTAAGTTCTGCTGAACCCAATGAACAACAGGCAGTCTAATATTTTGGTGGCATCCACCTTTATCAGGTTGGAGTTTTACATTTCCTTGTTGTGCATCTCTTCTCCCACATTATTTAATCAGTAAAGATCTAATATGAATGCTAAAAACATTATAATAAAAATGTGAAACGACACTTGGCCAGGTGCATCTTTGTACCTCTTTCTGGGACCAGGCTTCAAACATTTTATAAATACTTGCTGCAATTCCATACTCTCAGAAAACCAATTTGCATGAGAGCATGTGCCTTTGGCAACAAAATGGCCTATAAGAATTAAATTGCTTAGGGGGCTGGTATTCATCACACCTGCTTTAGGGGCTCTGTCAACCCCCTAAATCCCTCCTTGCAGGAAGTGCAAAGACAATTGCCTCTCCTGAGAGACAGTCAGAGCAACTAAGATGAATTAAGAACCTAAAAATTCCTTATGTACCTGCCCTGGACCACAGCAAGCCCAGCCTGCTCCCTTGCCTTTTCCCAAGGGGAACCTAGGAAAGCTGCCTTCCCCACTCAGAGTCCCTGGTTTGCCTGGTGCTGAGAAATATGAAATATTCCCTTTTTTCTTCAAATGGTCATGGTAGGAACTCAGAGATGATTACCAGCACCATGTGTTCCTCCTGCACCCCTGAGTGTGTAGGAGAAGAGTCAAACAGCTGTTGGCACTATCCTGGACTGTTTTTTCCAGGTGTTACATCCAAGATGCAGCAGTATCTCACCAACTCTTACTGTTCCACAGGGCTTTAGGTCAGCCCTAAGACTTCCACAAAAAGCCTGTTTCCAGCACGTGTGAATCTCCAGAGTGCCTCATGCTCTGCACATGCCAGTTCAGAGCAGCCTATGTGCCCCTGGAGCTGAGCCCCACCAGATTTCTCCTCGTTCAGCAAGCACAGATTCCAGGCTTTACCTAAACAGGAGTGCAATGTACAGGAAAAAAAGGCACCAAGATTCCAAAAACATAGGAAAACTTAATCCCTCCACCTTTCGGAACAAAAAGGGTTTGAGAAGAGCCTGGGGGCTCCTGGGGAGAAAGTCTGACAGCAGAAAAATAGCATTTTGCTGTTGATACAGTAAAGTGCAGTCACTGCCTGATGCTGGAAAGAGGTCCCACCTCCTGCCTTTGTCTGCCACTGCTCTCGGACAGCCCTCCCTTCCTATCCACTTCCTCTGAAATCAGCATTTTCTCCACACAAGGCTGGGCATGGACAAGCCCCTCACACAGCTGCCCTGTGCTCTGCACATGCTCTCAGCACCAAATGCCAGATGAAGAAGCTCTCTCCAAACACCTCTCAATTAGGTGCATTAGATGTGGATAGACTTGTCTGTATTGACTCACTCCCAGCTGATGCTACAGAAAATGGCTACACTAACATTTAAAAGGTTGCATTAAAAAAAACCCCAAACCAACACAACATAAGGAATATTGATCCAGAGCTAAGAGGGGAAAAAAAACCTGCTCACACAACTAAAAAAATACAATATAGATTAAAAAAAAAAAAAAAAGCCACATTAGAAAACTTTCCAGAATATATGGCCACATAAAAATGGGGAGCTTGTGTTCTTTGTTATTAGACCCAAAACATAAGGTCCTTGCCTGAGTGTGTAAGTTTCTGTTAAAACAACAATTTGTCCTGTGGACTGTAAATTCAATTACTGTTTTTATTGGAATCACATTTTGCTTTGGAAACAATCATGCAGAAAAACAACCAGTAACTTAGACATCTTAAAAACATCTCAGAACAGGCATGGCTCTGAGAACAGATCAGTTATGGTAATTCTTCCACTGTGAACTGCAAGGTTTTTTAAATCCATTTCCATATTTTTAATTAACACCTAGTTAAAAAAAGCCAACTTACTGTAGGTCATTTTAATCACAAATGGGAAAACAAATTTGTTTTATCAGAAAATTTATTCAACACTATTTTAGGGACTTATTTTTCATGTTTTTATCATAAAAATTAAGCCATTAGCATACATTTCCCAATTTGGGAATGCAGAAGCAAGCCAGTTCTCTGAAATTTCAGAGTTACAGTTTTCAGTCACCTCTCTATGTGAAACTAGTCTATTTTAACACCAGAATATTTTATCAGCACACACAAACCCCCCATATAAGTCTAAGATATCAGTATTTCTTTACAACTCCGCTTCTCTATAACTTGAATTCCCTGTTAGGCAGAAGAAACCACGCCTTCCTTACGTGACACTTGGATTTCGTGCCCCATTGTAAAGTTTTCTCATTACATATGTGTTCATAAATCTGTTTATGCTGCATCTCAGCTTGAGTGCCCATATTTGTTTTAACTCTCCCTTCTAATCCTATCATTCACGTTACATAAATCGCAGCTGTGGGTAGGGGCAGGGTTGTTCTGGTGAATGCAGGAGTTAAACAAAGCCTTGCCTCAGCACAGCTTGGCTAGGTGGGTGATTTGAAATCTAGTAAAGCTTCCCCTTGGTGAACTGCCAAAGCCAACCACACCTTGGATGATGTGAGGCTGTTTTTGAGAAGGTAACATCTCCTTACAGATTATCTCCTCCCACTTTGACTTGGAAGGTTTCTGAGAACAGTCATTTCCATTTCTGTTGGGGCATGAAATGGTTTCTGCTGAAAAAGAGCATAAATCTCATTCTGCTTTGACTTGTTAGGAAGCTCATGACAAATTGTATAACCCAATGTGGATTTTTAGAATTTGTTTAAACAATGCATGAGAAGAAACAAACATTTCTAATGAATAATTTCTCTCCAATTAAAGAAACAAACAACAGTCTATTAACTCCTTATCCTTTATAAACTCTGTTATACATCTTTTAGAAAATTACCATACACACAAGTAACAGAACCAACAAAAATCTAACATTTGATGAAAGATTTCCACAATCATACAGAATTCTATCACAACTCAAATAGAGAGCAAACACTTCCAACTCTGGAGTGAAAATCTTGAGTCAGCCATAGAGTAAGTGAAGCTAAAGGGTACTGCATTGAGTTGTACAGTGCAGCCTTTTCTCTCCTCCCCCTGTGCTTTGTCTTTCTGAGAAACTCTGTTCTACAAAAATAGGCAAAGAACATGTGATCACAAAGTTTGCATGCAGTTTGTCTGATGAGATAAAGACAATGTGTCAGCTTTTGATGGGAAAAAATGAAGCAATGATGCCAAAGGGGTTTATTTATTCCTTTCAGCAGCACCTTTTCCTTGGCAGCTTTCCTAAATAGTAATGTCATAAATACCTAGAGGGAGCAAGCACCCAATGGCAGCATCTTCTCCTGAGAATGCAGAGCCATACCCCGAAACATGACATCGCCTACTCTGCAGTTGCTGCCTTTTGATCTAACCCTCAGAAGAAAGCACTCGGCAGGAACATCCAATGAGCCTGGACTGCCAAGCAGAGAAGTGGAGGAGAAGATAGGAAAATCACTAATGGCTGGGAAGCTCGGCTGGCAAGTGAGAGAAAGGCAGGCTAGATGAGGACACAGGACTTCATTTGGTGCCGTGGAAGGAAGGAGCAAGAGCAATGGGAAGCAGCAACCACATCTCAGGGGCAGAGGAGAGGCAATAAGGCTGAGCATAATCCCCAAATCAGATCAAAGATTACACTCTGAAGACTCCTGGAGGTGGGCCCTATTCACCTCCTTACCTACATCAAGCTTTTTCCCTCCAACAGTCCCTTGCTGCATCTAGACAAAATGTCACATATCCAGGTCCTGTTATCACGTGATTCTCCATTTTGGTTTTAAAAATTGGCAGAATGTGAAGCAATTCTCACCACTGTCACTGGGTTTGTACTTTTATGTTGGCTAGAAATATTGACCTATTGCACACACACACACACACACACACACACACACACATGCAACTGCTAATTGCTTTTTAAGCCTGGAAGGATTGAAAAATAAAATAAAGAAAAAGGTTTTTAAAGGAGTTGATACCAGGAGCTGAAAACAAAAATGACTCAACTAGAGACCCTAAAGAGAAAAGACCTTACCAAGTATAATAGAGAAATTTTCAGTCAAGTCCCTCTACATAAAGTATCTTCACATTTATAGGACTGACTGGTTTAAGAGTTCTTTGCAGGTGTCCATTGTATCATGTATACACCCTAATAAATCATACTGGATGCACAGCTCTATGTGGAAGAAATATAGCTGATAGGAGGTACCTTTGAAAAACTTGGCCCCAGAACCAGAGACAGGTTATTTTTCTGTGACAACAAGTAATAGATAGACTTTTCTCTCCGTGGTAAATTAGTCTGGAAGCAACACCCTCCATCAGAGAAAGACCTTAAGGCACTCTTATAATACAAGCGAAAGCCAAATTGAGCAGTTTAACTGGATTTTTTTAACAGCCTTAAAATTATTAAAATCATGAACTTTAAATAATTATATTTCAACCAGTGTTTTACTAGTTCTCTCCCTACCTTCTCTGATTTTAATTTTCTCACTTGTCAGCATGTCTTGGCAGTGAGAATAAGAAAGACCTCAAACCTTTGCTGATTGCTTTCCAGGCAATCTGATTTCTATAAATTAGAAGTTGCTGATGGGAAAGCAGACAGCAGTATCCTTTGATCAAGATACACATCTTGATCTCTTTTATCATTTTTAAAAAAAACAATAATATTACAACAAAAAAAAAATCATCATACAAGCTTTTCGATCAAAGTGTGTCACTGTCTGCTTCCCAGTCAACATACTGCCAGTAAATTGGCGAGGTGCCCAGAGCGCGCAGGCAGCAGCTGGTGGGTTTGATTACCATCTGTACAGCCACGAATGTATAAAATATTGTGTCTCCCTCTAGTGGGCATCTGCAGTTTACAGGAAATTTGAAATTGGGTTGGAGCCCACTTCCGGGGGTGGCAGGAGCTTCCCTCGACTCGCCACCAGCAGAACTGGGCTGTGTGAAACAGGGAAGGCTTTGAGCTCCACCCCTGCACTGGCACTTGTCCTTGAAAGAATGTTTTCTGTAGACCATTCACGGAACTGCGGTTTCGCTTCTCACAACAAACCACCTGTTTCCAATGCCCTGCAGCACCCTGGAAGTCTTGGTGGCCAAAATTTGGAGAAGTAAAAGAGGCAACAGGAAAAGGAAGGTGAGAGCAAGGATGCTGATAATGACCAGGACTCCTGAAAAAAACAGTAAGGAATGAGATGAATATGCCAAGACAACGTCTTCCCTTACATTAAAATATTACAAACTGCCCCCCCAACTACTTAATGGCAGGCAGGACGTGCCAAATGCCTGTTAACTCTCTCATATGGTTTCTGATAACATCCTTGACTGAAGAGCAACAGAGGTAACACAGGATACACAAACCTGTTATTCAGGAGAGTGCCACAGAAACAGTCTTTGGGACACCAATTTTAGAATCCATGTGGCCACCCAAAGGAGAAACTGAGGCACGAGCGAGCACTAAGCCAGCTCTGTCACAGGACAGTTCTAGTCACAGCTCCAGAACAAACAGTTAATAAAGATGAATTCTATTCCACTCATTACACCACACTCCTTTTCATCGATTACCATCCTTTTGGACAACTACTCCAATAGTAATGTACTGACTGGGCACATTTTATGCACAGCCATCTACTGTGAAAACTGCATCCTAATGAAGAATATCAGTACAGTAAAATGAAATAAAACCCAACAAGATCATACTATTGATTTTCTCCATCCACACAGACTAGACCTAAATTCCCTTAGCTTGAGAAATCTGTTGAGATAACTCTCCAACACAGCACGATTACATTTAATTTAATGACTTCTCTAGATGTACAATAGGCCCTAAAACAACTCCTCTTTTTTTTTCTGAATATTGTTTAATAAAGTTGTTCTAGATGGGTTTTGATTTGACACCTAAACTGGTTACAGTACAGCATTTTTTATTTTTATCATATATTCTGTTACATTAGAGGTAAGTTTATTACTCTATAAATAATTCATTCAAAGGAGCTTCAGTTTAACAGCACCTAACAGACACAGTCACTTAAGGTAGCACGCTGGCAAATTTCAGCTTTAAATCAGAAGCTCATCTGTCTTCACATAACAAAAGGGCAACTTCTCAGAAGAAAGCATCAGTTTCAAGAAATTCAGGCGTGAGCACTTAAAAATGAAGTCAGTATATACCAACAACTTTTGTACTAATTTATTATATTGCTTGTTTGTGCAGGGAGGGAATGAGATTTGTTTCAGTCTAATCTAATACCCTTTATTTCCACACAAACTAGAAGAATTAGAAATGACTGTTGTTCCCTCAGCAATTTGCTGTGATAGAAGCTTTATTTTTCAGGTCAGCACTCTCCATTTTTGATTGCTCAATGGGAGTGCCACAACGGCTAAAAAAAGAAGGCTCTGAAACTTCAGGAAATAGAAACTGCTGACTACCTGGTGAAGGAATAATGATTTATAATATATGAATAGGGGCAATAATTGGATAGCAGGCTGTACTCAAAAAAGCCTTAATTCACAGATCTGACATCAGAAAGTCATAATCCATCGATCCAGCATCAGAATGATGGATTATGACTTTTTGAGAACATGTAGACATGTCAGCTTCATGAGCATTCCGGGAATCGTAGTCCAAATTGTTTTACTGAGGTCATTTGAACCATTTCAGCTTTTTCCAATAAAGCTGATGCACTAATATTTTGGAATATAAAAGTTTTGTTGTTTTTCTTTTAAACCCTAAAAATCCTCCAACTGAATATCACAGGTTGCCATAACTTGAGATTGAAGAATTTTTTTTTTTTAGATTACTTCAAGTTGTGCAATTTTCTAACAGAGGTGACAACAGGTTTTAAACCTAATTGCTTTTTATGTCAAAAAAAGTTTTCTATTCAAATTTGGAGGCAAAATAAACAAAGTGCAAAGTGAGGGATTAATTATCTCATTTTCTTTCAGGAAAGAACTGACATATCCTATGCATGTTTCTTCCCTAGGCTACTTAAAAAAAAAAGTTATTATGTGGATTTAGATAGAATCCTTTATGAAAAGGAACAATACTCTTGCAGTGCTTGAATACCAAGAGATTGAAACGTATTTTTTATACAGAAGCTTTTGACATTTTAAATTTAAAAAAAGACTTCACTTTCCTCATAAAAACAAACATGGGCTAAGGTTATTGAATAAAATATTTACAAAAGTTCCAGAGATCATTTCATTGAGCATCACATACTTATTTAAAAGTAAACCACAATTTCATTCATAAAATCCCATTGCAAAATCTTCCACTGGCTTTTCCCCATTACAATTAAGTGAAACCACCTATCAATTAACAACTGACTAATTCAGTGGCTAAGATGGGTAAGAGTTCTTCCAAAAATGCTTTCTGCTTCAGTGAGGTGTTGAGAATAAAAAGAAAATCCCACATTAAATGTAAAATATTACTAAGTATTTTCAGTGTATACTCATATTAAAGCTATAAAAAACCGGTGACTAAAACCTCTTCCAGAAGTATAAAAACTTTATGCTACACAAGTAACAAGGGCTAAAGGGCAAAAGAAACAAACCAAATCTAGCCAGGGTTGCAAATCTCTGTGTTTTTTTTTTCCTGGAAATTCATTTCTCTAGGAGGTTGAGTTTCTTCTTCTCTGTTTTTTTTCACCTTATTTTCCTTCTTACTCACAGAATGTTCTAAAAGGGGCTTATTAATAAAGGAACTTCTTAGGTGAAGCTTTTTGTTTGATTTTTCCCCCTTTTTGTCTGTGTTCATGAATAAAGGTACCAGAGAGGAGAAGTCACAAGGCTCTTTTATAATGGCTGAAATAATTTCTTTCACTAAGCCCCATGTATACATTAAGTAAAGACAGCCTGGGTCCAGACTCAGCCCAGATTTCAAAGCAAACAATGACAACAACAAGACCAAAGGAAGGGAAAAAGCTGCAGGAAAAATAATGCACTTTTTAGAGCCGACATAAGCAATTTACTTCATTTTGATAACTAAATATGAAATGGCTAATAAAAAACCCACTGCCACGTTCTACAAACTCCCTCCTCTAAATGCACCTAATGTTCATAAAGGTCTCACATAAAGGAATCGTATCACTGAAAAGCAGCTACTTTTTAAAATGAGCCTTAAGCCACAATCACACTGCACAACGGATCAAAAGAGAGAGCACCTCACACGATTAACTTTTCCAGGGAATTACCATTGGCAGGCTGTAATTACTCACTTGGAAGGCAGGCATGAGGACACCATGGCCAACTGTTCTCTGCCTGTGATTTATATGCCTGAGGTGATGACCAGTGGCCAGGATATCAGTGTAGCAGCTCCCTTCAAAGAGCCTGTTGGGCAGCACCAAACCAGGTTCACTATTGCTTCATCATCAAACCATCTTCTACCTGCATTTTCCTTGGATCCTTTTTGACCTAAGTATTTACCCAGCTCAACTCAATTAAGCTTATGCCATCCAGTGAGAATAAGTAGGGTGGCTACAACCTTTCCAGACTGAGGAAAGACTGCAGCCTTTAGGACTTCACGCAGGGGAAGCCAGGAGTACATTGGGTATCCCCTGATTCCTCCTCTTTCTTGGACCTGTGCATTAGCTCTACTCCTTTTCTTGTTACTGAACTGCTTGTTTCCTGTCCTTGTCTCCACTGACACCACCAACTCATTTCATGTATGTTATGAAGCAACAGTCAGATGTTAACTTTGTGTCTTTAATGATTTGCACTTGAACCAATGACCTTGAAGTGCAAGGCTGCGTAGCTCTTTACCATTCCCTGGACAGCCAGGCCTTTATTCCTTGAGTTTATAAGCAAAACCTGTGTGCAAAAGGAACACTTACTCACAATTACTATTATGGTTGTTCTGCTGGGGCTGTACATTGCACTTGAAGGAGTATGAGTTAAAAAGTGCATGGGTTAGTAGAATTTAAATCAAGCAAATGTTTAATATTAAGCCATTTCATCTTTTTCCAAAGTTCAGCAAATTTATTACAAAGCAGTGAAATTGCACTTGAAGCCCTAAGGCTCGCAGTGTTGGAGCCTGCCTGATTAATATAATTAAAAGAATAGCATAACTCAAAATTTATTAAAGAATTAAATATATGCAGAGGATTGTTTACTTCCAACTGATTGCATGATTCTAGCTAAAAATTTGCTGTGCTTCATAGCTGACAAGTTGCTAGTGCACATCCCCTTTTTCCTGCTGTGCATATGATTAAAAGAGCAGAGGTTAAAGACAGCAATTAAAAAAAATTGGGGAATTCTATTTTTGGTCACAGTGGTGTTTAGTTCTTTCCTTCTTTTTTACAATAAGCAGGTGCTGCTAAAGAGGTGAAAATTCTCATGTTAGGAGGACATGGAGCCAGGTAGGAAAATGCTTCCTTGGAAAGAATTGTCCTCCTTTCCACAGTCCCTACATACCTTGTATTGCATTTTTGTACCTTAGTTAAGACCCAGCCTGCAGGAGAGGCCAGGCTCTATCTATTAGATTACTGAACATACGCAGCTTGTGAGACCCAATCCAGGGGATTGCTCAACAATGGCAAAGCTGACAATTTTATGTGGCATAAAACTCCTGCCTTTACACAGAGCTTGTGAGCCACTCACACCTGCATGGGCAGCAAATGCTGGCTGGCACACAGAGGGCTCCTAGAGGTCACAGAGACAAGTTTCATGGGATGGAAATCTTACTTTCTTGATTCTGAAACCAAAGAAAAAATGCCAAATTTTGCTGCAAATGTTGCCTGCTTAACTTCATTTTCTCCTGCAACAATTCTGCATTCTCCTTCAGCCACTGTACTGATCAGCAGCCCCTCCCAATACAAGAGGTAGAAAGCCAACGACAAAATTAGAACAAGTTGGCAAATATACCTATATATACATATTTCATGTTAGCACAGTTATGCTTTAGAAATTATGGCAACAGCAATAGAATTCTGCTGCTGTGATCATGGGTAATCAAAGCAAGTGGAAAAAAAAGCCAGCACTGAAATATTTTCAAAGGTATGAACGTCTTTACTGTTGCGTAATTTAAATTTACTTGCCATCACTTGAAATTGCCTTTCATCTGTGTGATTAGAATTTAAATGCTCCCAAAGTACATTAACAAATATAATTCCTGTTATATTGCAAAAATACTGCAACAACCTCCTCTTAATGCTGAAAACTAACTAGGCTTCTTAATTCACTACAGAAAACACAAAGCACAATTAGTTAAAATGTTTTCAAGTGAAGTCTTATTTGGGAATGACCCACAAGATGAACCAATACAGCACTTTCTACTCTACTTACACATACACACATACACCCACACATCACAAAGCTTCAGCAGTATTTTCTACAACTGTAAATATGGGATGTTTGCATTTTAGAGACAGTGTTTTTAATGTAATAGTTTTCAGTCTGAGGCCAAATTTTGCCAGCATTACTCACCATGGTAATGTAGTGTTTATTTTTGATACAATCCTAGCAGTTCCTCTGAAATTACTTGGGGCATGGTGGATTAAGGAAACACTTATTGAATGGTAAATCTCAGCTGCTCACTCAGAATTTATACTTGATGACAGTAACAGAAGGACAAACATAACAAGCCTTCTCATGCACTATCACAAGATAAATTTGTCTAAAGTCACCATCCCAAATTCTTTAATTTTCAAATTCAAGATGGTTTTGATGAATAGAAATGAATGTTCCCTGAAGACAGAGTTCCAGAGCACATTAGTGTCACATTGAAGATTTTATGCAGCCTGAGTAAATTGGGTCTTAATTGGGAAGTAGTTGACAGAGTCAACCTGAACACCAGGTAAAATGAAGCTGCAATACCCTGCTGAAACACCACTATTTATTGCAACATTGGCCAAGTAAAGTGCACTCTTCATAAACAGCTCTAATTTTTCCCCACCATACTGATCTTATCAGATTTGACACACAGAATGCTGTAAGTAGCACGGATCTATAAAAATGCCCTTTTACTCAACTAAACTCCACAGAGCAGGGTTTAGTTTGTTAAGTCATGTTACCTTTCATTTACTCTTTGTCCATTCTTCTCGAATTGATTTGGAATTTGGTGGAAGGAGAAAATGAAAATAAAAAAAAAATCAAATTCTATATGTCTGTATAGGTTAGAGTTATTGGTACCTATCTGATTAAGCAATTAATTTTGCTACTAAAATTGCTAGTATGTTAACAGATAAATGTTAAGGAAGAAAGCAGATTTGTCTTTTTAACTGTATTGGTTCACTACAAAATGAAACAAAACCAACTCATGGTCTGCAAAGCCATAAATGTATTACAATAGCAATCAAGCTCTGAAAAACTTTAGGGCTTAATTCCCAATTCCCAGAGCAACCCAGTCCCCTGTGTAATATGCCACATCCTGTTGACCATTTAATGTATAAACTGTAAACTTTCCCATTGCCTAAATAAGCTTCCTTACCACAGACTTCTACATTTTATTCTAATGCATATGGTTTGCTGCTTATTAGTTTGTGTAATGTTCCCACTACTATGAAAGAAAGAAAAAAACTCAGCAATCCAGGAGAAAAATTCTCATTTTATCTTACACTTGTCAAATATTAAGATTCTCCTAGTCTGTCAGATTTCTAAGCTTGTCTGAAGTCTCTCATTTGTATCCAAAATTAATAAAGTCTATCCATGCTGTACGATTTTCCAGTTGCTCTGATTCTGATTATACACAATAATTTTTAATTTAAATTCACAAAGATGTGCCAGTGTAGCAGTGTATTTATGTTGTCAGTTTTAAAGGCTTGGCCTTTTTGACTCTGATACCAAAGCCCTGTTTTTTCTGCTCACTACAAAGTTCCAGTAATGCTTGGACTGACCAATTACTGCTGGTAATTTGATTATGTACTCTCTTTCTTTTATTATTTACCCATTTAACTGAGGATTGATCAGAACAAAGAGACAATTAAATATACTGCAATAAAATCAGTATGAATAACAAGAGTAGGAACTGAAGACAAACTTGCAGGAGTTCAGAAACACAGAGATAAGACAGAAATCCTGTCTTTAACTACTCCTATTGTGTTTGGCCGTGTCAGGGTTGCAAAGAAAAGGATATTAATTTTATATTCAGTAATTCTGAGGGCACTATTTGCAAGGAAAGAGGAGGGACAAAAGATAAAATCTGTGTCATGGCAAAATAAGTAACATTTGGCCCCATACTTCCACCTCGGCATTTTCTTCATTTCTCAACCATAACATGATTATTAAACAGAAATTAATGGTTCAGTGCACAGTTCAATGCATGCAGTATCAATAGACTCAAGGGGTCATTCTCAAAATCGACAGAAACATAATGACATTTTTAGAAATTCCACCGGAGGGCACCACTGTGGACCAATAGTAGGATTATTTAAAAAAATAAATGAAAAAAAAAGTGCTGCACAATAAAAACAACTTCCCCCCTCCTAAAGTCAGCAATCTCAGCTGCAGCCCTCACTTTCTTTTAATCTAGACCTGCCAGGACAACAGTAATGCTAAAAACTGAAAATAGTCTATTGTGAGAGTAAAACTTTTCAATATTTCATTGGAAATATGACTATTACAGGTAATTTAACATTTCTCCAAATATAAGTCTTCAACTACATCCTAATTCCCGAGGAATACAAAAAGCTGGCACAATATCTTTCTTAGAACAAAAGAAAATCATTAAGATCCTTAATGTGTAACAGATAGAGACAAAAATGATAAATGGGCACCATGAATACAAAATTAAAGCTAAGAAAAATGCTGAGAGAATGTAAAGCAGATATTCAAAGTAGAATAATCTCTATAGAACATCCCTATATTATTATATAAGAGTACTATATCCATTGGTTGCAATCTTTTCAGAACACACAACATCCAGTAAATCTACAGGTAGACCTGAATTCCAGACTGTTAATGCCTGAAAATTGTCCACACTCTTGATCAATGGAAATTTCAGGACTTCTCAAGCACAAGATCTTCTTACAACTCTGAGACCATATTTGGTTGGCCTTCCTATAAACGAAGCACGCAACAGCCATCTTTATCACTTACAATCTATGCCATTTCCTTAGATTGTGTTCACAAGCCAAATTTGATATGCACAGTCAAAGTAAACAGTGCAAGTGCACAGGAGATGTTTTTCCTTGCCTAGTGTTATTTGAATAGAACAGAAATAACACATCAAGCACAGGAATTCTAATACTAAGAAAACAGTCATGTGTATTAGCATGTAATTCATGCAGAATGTCCTGTTCTGTGGGAGTAGTAACAATACTTTCTGCAATATGTATTTAAAATTTTGTTGGATTCTTGTAGAACCAACCAAAAAGCTCAGAAGGACCACTTGTCATAAAAGTGGAGAGTAGGAAGTTGAGGTATTTCAGCCAAAACCATCTCTGTTTGTTTGGGTTTTATCCTGGACACAGCACCATCTGCAACGTAACTCTGCAGAACCTACATGGGCTCTGACATAGGCTTTGCAGTCAGAGGACACAATGTGAGGATAAAATCAGCCTAAAAAAAAAAAAAGGTGAACACTCACCACATAAGCATCTTAAGGTCAGTCAAAGAGTCTGCCCCCTCTAACAAGTAGGAAAAAGCAAACATTAAGTAAAAACAATTAAGTATTCTCTTTGCTTTAAGTTGGCCAAGAGGAGATTCAGGATGAGTTCACTATGAAATTTTCAACAGTGCACGTGGGAAGCCAAACTAAAAAATACTTTAGATAATAGTCTTGACTCTGAAGAACACCAAAAGGCTTCAGCTGCTGTGTTTTCAAGCCCACCCTGAGGAGAGACAGTATAGTCCAACTATTCAGTGTTTTCTGAGTACTGGAAACACGTAAGGGAAGTCTCAGCTCCCACAGAAATGCAGTGGATTTGTGAGAGACTCAGGCAGCACAAGGTTAGCTAAAGCTGATGGAAGTGAGAGATGGGAGCCTATTTCCCAAACCAGAAGAGGAGACAGAGAGGCTCAGCTGGAGCTGGTGGGAGCTGGCCATCAGCACACACTGAAGAGGAGATTGGGAAGACGGAATTTCCACTCTGCTCTGTTGCTAGCAGCCTGAAAATGACTCCTGCCTTGGGATCAGCTGGTGAAGGAAACTGTGCAGACAGGAGAGAAAGGGGCCAGAACCAAGTCCCTGCACTGTCCCATCTGGGCTACCTCAGCCCGCTCTCCTTGGGTGCTCACAGGTGCAGGGGAAGGAGGGCATGGACAGCACACTACACCCAACTGTGTGTATGGCTCTCCCTCAGTACCATTTGGCAGCTTATTCCCATGTTTCTGGTGCCTTACAATATTGTTGCAGTGTACTCAGACTCTCAAAAGAATCAAACATTACGCTTTTGATAAACTCCATCCCTTTGCCAAATGTTTTCCTCATTTAAGCCCTAACAAAAACATTTTGAATGATTACACTGAACCTAAATGGTGCTGAAGTCTTCCAAAAGTCTAGCAAGTTAAAAAGAACAAATAATACAAATGCTGAAGAAAACAGTTGTTTTGTTATTATTCTGTTTACACAGCTGGATTCTTAGGAATTTCATCCATCTGTATATTTAGTAAGCAAGGCAAATTAATGCTTAGAATTGCCATTTCCTAAGTGAAAAACAAACCAGGAAAATGAAAAGGCTCCCCCACAATCTGTCTCTCTCTGTCCCATTCCAGATAGACACGCACACCTCCCCCATAGCCAGAACCATGAAGTAACAGGAGAGGATTCTTCACAGACAGATGTAATTTATAACAAAGGCAGGAAAAGGCAACCCTAACTCAGAGCTTGCTGCCCTTCCTATAAAGTTCACCTCCTTACCAAGAAAAAGCAGAGAATAATTTGTTTGGTTTCTGTACTCAACTCCTTTTTCTTTTATTGTGAAAAGTTTCCATTGTCCTTTTATGTTTTGATTATTGAGTAAGTTTAGAGACTTGCCAAATAGCCCTAGATTGTTAACAGACCACCACTATTTAACTTTGAATGCTTTAACAAAATAAAGGCACAGTTCACATTAATATTCGATGCCCTCATTTTATTTATTATCTTTCCTTTGAAATTTAAACAATTTTCCTAGCTAAGGTTTATTAAATGTAAACCTAAGTAGCAATATAAGTTACCTCACATACCACCCAGACATCCCATAAAACTCAGGTTTCTAATGAGTAACATCACATTTTGCTGAGCTTATCATTTACAGGAAATCAAAATAATGTTTTATGAATTAAATATTCAAATACATCAGATTCAATGTTCAGTAAAAATACTTTATGTTGTATCTTATGACAAGTCATAAAATTCAAGGTGGAATTAGAAGACATACAAACTTTCTGAATATTAAAAAGGAACTTTTAAGGATTGCAAAACTTGTCTGTTATTTAGACTTGGATTACATTTGTTCTCATAACATCAACTAAACGGATGAAAATTTATTAAAATGTATATTGATTATAAATCATCATGGTAGAGAAATGTCATGCTATTTATTTATATGAATAAGGTCAACATATTATTCATAACATAAGGTCACAAGATGTATGAATTTGATACATAAATATTCACCTGTGGGGATACATTCCCATGAAATATCGCATCACTTGCCCATTTCACAGATACTTTCATGAATACAATTTAATCTTCGAGATGATGAAAAGCTGCAGATAAAGGTAATGGGTACAAAACAGTTGTTCCCTGTAGTATAAGGTCATGGATCTCTGTCTGTCGATTAACAAAAAATTAGGTAGGAAATCTTGGAAATAGGGCAATTGCTCTGGAAAACCACTCTCCAGTAAGTCACACTGTACAGGCACCAAAGTGGTACATGGCAAACAGCTTAAAAAAAAGGCAGCTAAATTCGAACCAGCAAAATATAAATGAAATGTGGCACCTTCTTGAATAACTGCTTGATCCTACTACATTACATTGAAGAGTTTAACACTGTTTAGCATTGTTCTGCAGCAGACATAATGCATTGGGCTCAAAATAAAACGTGCCTATATTTTTTTTTTTGCAGATTCCTTTCAAGTTGTGTACTTTGAACTTCCTAAAAATGAGTTATTGTGCAAATAACATTCTGCCAACGTGCTAGCAGGAGCCTACCTGGCTCTCTCCAGCTTATGTACAAAGCCCTTCCAATGGTTTGCCACAGTGGCTGATAAAGAATCCTATTTTCTAGTTTCCTGTCTCCCCAGCAACATGATCCATGGTAAGCTGAGGACCCCATGATCACATGGGCCTTGCTCCAGCAGAGCCAACGATGCTGTATGGCACCAGGATGGAGCTGGGGCTCTGAAATGATCTTCAAGAGCACTGCTTGTGTCAGGGAGTTTAAACACAGACATTTAAGAATAGCAATTCTGTTAAATGTTTATTTTTTTGTTTCAAACTGGAATTAAATCAAACTGCAAAAATCTCAGATTCTCCTATGAAACAAAATTACTGATCTTTGCTCAGTTCCAAGTACTTTCTTTTATGCTGGTCAAGTAAAACAAGTAGAATTCCCAAAGGGCATCAACAGAGTGAGCTATTCTGGAATACTAGAAAAGTAAAACAAAATTCATATCCTAATAGTCTGCCTTCTGTTACTTTGCTTAACCACTTTAAAATTTCTCCAAGTCAATACACTTCTGCCAATCTCAATGTCTTCTATTAAAATCTACATCTTGACTGACAATCATTTTTAAACATATGCTGTAGTCTTCTGATAGAGCACTTAATAATTTGGGTCATAGAACATTCTGATGAATAGCAGAAACAGGCTGTCATTAATGTACTGACTATCCTTCCAGTCAAAGCCTACAATTCCTAGCTGACCTGCATTCCAGCAAATAAACAAGCTATTACTGCTCTTATCACAACTATGTATGTTTACATACATACAAAAACACATACAGGAATCAAGCCACTTTCTAAATAAATAATTAAAAAACTCATAGAGCACATCTGTGTATATATTAATTCCTGCATAGTTCCTGAATTGTCTTCCTGCCAAGAATTCAAGGTTTTTTTCCCCTCTGTCTCTCTAACATCATAAAGTCAAAAACCGTGATGCTTTGTCAACTGTACAACTGAAATAAAAAGTGATCATGAGCCTCAATTTTTTTCTCTAGTATCTTTAGCTTTTCATCCTCCAGGGTGCTGAACAATGTGACCCCAGTCCCTCTGCAGTTTAATTCTGTGTATGTGAATAGGTCCATTGAAACGAAAGCTCCCAATTTGCTAAAAAGAGGCGCTTGTTGAAACGCTGCCTGCGTCAGAACCACGGCGGCTCAGTACACTGAAGGCACAGCCCATGTCAGCTACTTGGCATTTGTCCTGCCTGAATTCTTTTCTTTCGTGACTTCATGCATGTTACTGAGTTAAAAAGCAGGCTTGTTTTGTTGATGTTTCCTAAGAAAATAATTTAAAAAACATTCTGTTAATCATTCTCTAAAGCATTGTAAAAGTACTCAGCACTGGCTTATGAATTCCACCAGCTCTCTGGAGCTCTTACCAGCTTTCAGGGTAGAGCAGTTCAGCTACCAAAACTCAGGAATATCAAAACTGCATTAGAAGACCGTCAGCATGTGACCTACATGGAAATGTAACTGCTAAAGGGCAGTGCAGCTCCCCTACTGACAAATGAGTATACCAACACAATCTTTGGAAAACAAAGGCTGTTTCTACTAGCCAATGGATGCGTAAATATTTGAAGTAGCACTGCATACAAATCCAACAGACTCCACTTTTCATTCAGACTAATCACAAGTCCTTCAAGATCTTTGGTTACAGCCATAGCAAGCCTCAAGATCAAAGGGCTGGGTATCTGTGAATTTTGTCAAAGAACCCACTTGGCTCTCCAGCTGCTTACTTCAGTAAACCGGACTTGGGCACAGAACACTTCTGTAAAGGACATCAAAAATTTGCCCTCAGACATCAAAAGACCAAGTAGCAGTTTTAAACATCCAAAATCAGAAAATAATGAACCTACTCCTGAACCTGTAGTTTTGATCTTCATAGCAGTAAAGACTTGAGGAACATGTTTTGAAGGAAAAAAATAAATAAGAGCATGGAAATGAAAGAGAAATGGAATGTAACACAACATCAGTTTATCAAAGATCCATGATGCCAGACTAATTTAATAGTTTATTAAATAACTAACATTCTAGACAAAAGCAATGTGAGAGGCATGATCAATTTGTGAGTGGGGAGGAGTACCACACACATGGGACTGAATGGCCTTGAAGTCTATTCACTCTTGCATTCAATGACAAATTGGGAGGTGACATTGTGGGGACACATTTTTTTTTTTAAACCTACAGTGCACTGGGAGTAACTCAGCTGGAAAATACAATAATAAAGGAGAACTAGAACACCACATGTATGAGGAGATAGCCACATGATACAGGTATATAATGTGCTTCTAGGACCTATCATGTAGGCTGTTCCCAGCAGAGGAAAAGAAAGCACTATTGATATTTTATAAGGCCTTACTTTCATCTCAGCAACAATATTATGTCAGTTTGGTCACTTATGTTCTAATGAAACTGATTTAAAGTGGAACAATTGTAGAAGAAGGCCAACAGGATGACAAGAGGCTGGTATGGCTGTAAGCACACATGTATCAAAGTCTATCTTTAAAGCAAAGATTAGAGAAGGCTGGCTTTTCTAGTCCAGCTGAATGAAGGCAGACAATAAGATTGCTGTCTCTCTATACACTAGAAAAATAAACACTGGGGATGGAACGAGAGCTGAAGGTCAATACTGGCACAAATTGGCACAAGGACAAATGCACATAAGCGTGTCGTGAATACACTCAGACCAGAAATTCAAGTTTTATAACAATTACAGAAACCTGGCATCAGGGCACTTCCTAAGTGAAGGAGCAAAGACAAAACAAATTAACTTTTTAAACTGGAGTTTGACAAGTTTCTGAAGAGGATTATGAATGTTTCCCTATGAGAGAGCAGCATGAGACCTGAAAATTGAAGACATCCCTTCCAGTCCTATGTTCTTCTTGATGTCTTTGCCATGGTGATATTTAGAAAACAAAGCTACAAAAAATCAACACACTGGTTTTTAGGCACTACAAATATCTGAAACCTCTAGGCTTTGAAAAGCACTCCATTAGCTGGGGAATAAGTTTCTGTAGTGTGGACTAATATGCTTATGAAAATGTTCTGGTTTCATACATCTCTAAAATGCCATTCTCAAGAAATCAAGGAGCAAATTTGTTTAAACAATGATTGATTAAACAATCTAAATATGGAACATCTAATGAGGATTACGTATCAAAATCAAGTCCCAGACTTGAGGGCTTTTGCCATTAGGAAAAAAAAAAAGCTTTATTAGCTTTCAAAAAGCATACTCTTGCTATCCACCTCCTTAAATTCAAACACAGAAGGGATTTTATTTAAACTTAAAAAAAACCCCAACCCAACCCACAACTGGATAAGGACCAGACACAATCCAAAAGCTTAATGCTTCAGAAAGTAAGGAGTACATGGAAAGAAAGCATTAATGGAAACTGGTTTGGAACTCTAAGTACAGAGGATGATATCTAGCGACTGCTATAATACTGAATCTGCACTGCCATTAAATTTAATCTTCTATATTTTTATTGCAACCTGACCCACTATGACATCTCTAAAGAAAATTACATTGTACACTACTATTTCAAAAAGTCAAACTTAGCTAGTCATCTGGGCCATAAAATAGCAGATTACTCCATCAGGCTGGCTAAAGCAACTAGAAATAAAACTAGATTTACCAACCACATTATTTTTATTAGGAAATGTTTCAAAGCAGACATAATCCCAAAAGACCTTAGCCCTCATACCATCCAAAAATACACAACAGAGAGCAGCAAAAAACATGAACTGCACTATAAGGTACAATTTGTAAATGTGAGAAAAAAAATTGCCAGATATGTTGTAATATATCATCCTATCAAAGCAAAATAAATTAACTGAACATAGAAATAGAAAAGAATAAAATCTTCTACACAATTCATGTATTAACAATTTAAACCTTTGTTATAAGATCTGACATGTGGTAATAGGAATTGCTCCATTGAATCCCTGCACATCAAGATTTAGTCTGTACTCCTTTTGCTTCCCTTGAAATTGCGAGCTAATATAGGTGTACTAAATCACAGCTAGAGAGCAAAATGACCAGAACAGGCAGAAGGGAAAAAACAGTATCTTTAACAGCAATATTCCTGAAGAACTCTGGTATGGTAGCACTACTTGCATTTTATTTTGGATCACAGCCACAGAACAGCTAAAGCACAGCTTCTTCTGTAATCATTCTAAATGGGGGGAACTGCTCATAATAGTAACAGGAAAAAAAGCAATGAATTAACTTAGCAATCTTAACACTTCTCAGCAATTCCTTGTACCATCATGTTTTCTAACAGGTATTCATGCATACATAATATATAGGTCTTTGTAGATCTGGAATGAAGGAGAAGTAAGGGATTTGATAGCTGGAAAGGCAAGTTTTAAATTTTAAATACTGTCAAAGTAGGTTAGAAGTGTGATGTGCGTTTTATCATCTAACCAAGCATTCATGTCTTTCTGTTTTAACCTTTTTTTTTCCTAGGCAATATGATCACCTCAGGCAGTTTGAGGTTTAAAGGCTTTAGCCAATGCAAAGAAAAAAAAACCCTCAACCCCCCAAAAAACCCCCAAACATTTAAATTAGGCTGGCATTTGTTACCTTTTTTTTTAAAGACTTGAACACTGTCTGTGTTTTACAGAGGTGGCTTTATTATGCTGGCTGCATCAAATGCAGAATATTAATCAGACTGTGAAGCTCTACTAATTATGTGCTACATTTAAATAACTTAGATTTTGTTAAGTGGCACGGCCACAGATATTGTATGCATAATCTGAGTTTTGAGTCATTTCCCTTTTCTTGTCTGATTTTATTCTACACAGGAAATGACAGGGTCATTTGGAAATAACTGCAGTGAAAGATCAAAAAGGAAACTTGATTGAGAACACTGTATAATTGCCTGTGCTAGAGAAAAAAAAATTTCCAATGACTTTACAACCCATCACTGCAAGATTTCTCTGGAAAACACACACTGTGGTTTCCCTAAAAGGATATCCATTACAACACTGAGTACAGCTTTTATTTGTTGTAGCTGCATCACTTTTAAAGAAGCAGATCTTCTCCTGAGGCTGTTGGGCTTTTATTCAGTAGGTAATTCTTTGGGCACACACACTCCCTGAGCTAAAACCATTTCAGTGGAAGCAAATCAATTCTGTTGAAGCAAGTCATTTCACTGACTCGTCTCAAAGTGTTCATTTGCAAAAGGAGATAATGCTGTAATTAAGCTCTTGGAACACCGTGGTTCTTGTTATTTGGGCAAATTTGGCCATTACAATTTATAGTGTCCTGTTCCAAAAGAACAGGCTTTCATTGCTGGAGCTAAAGGAAAACTTCTTAGACATTAGTTGCACTCAGCTTAGAGTCAGGATCACATCCAGCTGTGTGTCTGCAGTGGCCTTTTTTTTTTTTTTTTTTTTAAAACAGT
>VZRX01001985.1:0-48306 GCA_013398075.1 Notiomystis cincta
CGGTGCGGTGCCGTGCCCCGCTGGGCAGCTCCCATGGGGAGCAGCTGCGAAGGCCGCACCTTGCTGGGTGTCGAGCAGCTGGAGGCAGAAGCCGGCAGGCAGCAGCGGAGCCACAATGCGCGCTGTGTGCGGCCGCTGAGAGCTCGGACGTGCCTCTGCCCTGCTCCTGCCTCCAACTATCCTAGGCTCAGGAGCGCTCTGAGCCCGCTGATCCCTCTGGATTATGCAGCAAATCCCCCTGCTGCTCTGCAGGGACAGCCAAGAAAGAAGTGCATTATGCTTCGCCGAGTTTCTCTCCCTGCTGAGTTGGTGGCATCTCCCCGTCTGGAGCTGGCAGGGGAGGTGAGCGGGCTGTGGACCTGCAGCAGATCGGTGCCAGCAGCCTCGCCGTCCCGGGGCTCAGCCCTCCCGGGGAGAGCAGGTCTTTGGCCGCACAGTGCGCGCTGCTCTCACACCGCCCGAGGGCTTGGCAGCCTGCTCACGTCTCCCAGTCAAGGAGGGCTCCCCAGCCGGGACAAACGCTGAAACACACACTCACCTCTCTGGCACGCAGTAGGGTTTTCATCGAGGGGACTTTCCTTGCCCTGTGAGAAAGCCTTAGGAACCCTGCATCCTCCAGACATGTTCCTGCAATGTCCTTTCTCTGTTAAAAATAACCTTTCTCCTTTTGCCTCAGGTGTTAATTCTGGTGCTAGCAAAGAAGGTTTGTGAAGACAGTGCAAATTAGTTACATCAGAAATGCACTGTATTCCAGCAAGAAAAAACAGGTTATTTATTTTCAGCATCACTGTCCTGAATTCAGAGTTTGGTATCCCAAACCATCTGTATGGTGTATTGCTTGCTCAGCTGGGTTACACTGGCACAGCTCCTTTGAACTGATGGAGCAATGCACAAGCACAGCACATGGGAGTCTGGGTCTTAAAGATAACACAATAGAGCAAAACCCTACCTGGCTCTTAAGTCATTGGAAGAAGAAAGGAAGAGCAGGTGCCAAGGGAAACGCTCTTGCCTTGCAGGCAGAGGAAGCAGCATGATTTCAAGCAGCTCTGGAAGCCCCAGTTGTTTTATTTCGCAGGGAGATTCCCATCCCAGCTGCAGTGCCAGAACACATGCTGGGAACATTTTAACTGGAATTGGCACGTATGTCTTGAAGAAATTGCTAATTCCCACTACATGTAAGAATCTATAGCCTCTCTGTGCCAGGGCTGTAAGAGAGAAAGACAACCTCGTTCCCTAGAGGATGTTATTATCCCCCCAATGTTATTATTCCTCAAATTCCATAATATTCAAGATATTATTATTCCTCCAAAGCCTTGTCAGCATGAAGCTGCTTGTAATCCAATCCCTGCCGTAGAGCAGCCGAAGATAGAGCCACCCTGAGAGGTTTTTGGCTCTTCCCTAGAGAGCAGAGGGCCTCGGCAGCTGGAGGCTCCATCCCGCCACAGCTCCAGGGTGTACGGGCACAGACCCCTGCACTCTGGACTGATTCGAGCCTTAATGTGTCCCAAACAGCCGAGGTTTAAAACCCACTCTGCCTCTCCCCCCCAGGGCACGGCACTGCCTGGAACAAAGAGTCGCAGCGGTGGAGTCGCACATGACTCCGCGCATCAAAGCCCGGCGTTAAGCAGGCAGGGTTAAGCCTGCCTGAGCCATGTGAATGGGAAAGCCCAGGACTCTGCCTGTGCTGGTCACTTCTAGCCTTTGATCACAAAACTGATGCAGATTGTGTAAAAAGGCAGCAATCCTTGCAGACACTCTGCCCCCTCCCTGACTCCTGAGCCAGGCTGCCCTCCCCCCGGGATAGAAGACCGAGGGCTTGAGGGCAGATTCGCCTCTCTTGCACATCTAGAGTGATTGCACTGACGTCTGTGGAGTTATTTCAGGTTTGGACTTGTGTAAAATAGATCAACATTTCATTGGAAGATTCTTGCTTGGGGCAGCAATTAGTTTTGCTCTCCTTGTGCTCACTCTGGAAAGCCCGGATCATTCGCACCATCTCTTAGCAAAGTCGAGCCAGGGTGACACTCTTTGACAAGGTGTCATATTCAGCAGTAGAAAGTGAGACTGGGATGTGATGGGCAAAATCAAGACTGTTTCTGAATTTGCTCAAAGCAAAGGAGATTGAAAAAAATATAATCAAGGGCAGAGAGGCAAGGAAGAATTTGGGTGTTCATATCCTACCTAAACACAGTGTCTGTCCTTCAGTGATTCATGGCAAGAAGAGAAATTGCTTTAATGCTAAACCTACAAAGCTTCATATTTCAAAAAACACACTGTCTCAGAAATATTGCTTCTTGCTTATTCAAATTCAACCTATATTCTTTCACTAGTATCCGGCTAGAGAAGAAAAAAACAGCATTCTTCTTCTCCTTTATTTTCTTCAGATTCAGTCCAGTGGAAATTTTGCAGCCCAGATTTACTCAGGCGTTTTGAAGTCAGGCTGTGGTTCCTGCTACCTGATCCCACTCGTCTGGCATCTGGCACAGTCCTGCTTTTGTTTCCTATGACTTAAGCATCAGGCTTTACTGATGTGTGGCCATATTTTGCTCAGCCCTGCGGGTCAAGTGAATTCCATGTCTGTATTGGTTCCCAAGGGGCCAAGAAGGCGGTCGGGTATAAGCTCTCACATAACCTCTTCTTCTCCAGCCAACTTTCCAAACGGCTCTTATTGCTCTTCATGTTCACTGAGGGGCTTTTATTTAACTTGGCAATCGCTGTCTCTTTTCGTGTCCATTTCCGCCCTCTCCTTTTGATGTGTAAATTATCCCTGGATATTGGCAAACAGGACAATTTGGGTATTGCTGAGCACCCCTAGCCTGACTTCCCCCCACCTTCTACAGTCATACAGGCCTCATTGACTATCCTTCCTCCAACCCCCACTTTTAATTTGTTGAAGTAGCCTGAACATACACAGTCAGTAATTTGACCACGTTTAATCGGACACTGCAGCTTTCTGTATCCCGAGCCTTTGCCCCAGTTCCTTTCTGATTTACTGTATGTACAAATTGGTCGTGGTGCCAGAGAGGTCCTGATTCAGCAAAGTGTTTTGGCACGTGGCTTTAAGAAAGGGACAGAGCTCTGTGCTGAGGAGGGACCAGGCTCCCCAAATCCCACTGCAAAGCTAGCAGAGGGTTTAGGCCCTACATTCTTCATGGCCCATGGGCTCTGCAGCAGCACTCCAGGTTCAAACAGTCCATCCAGTGTTTGGAAGGAGCCAAATTTAAGGCATGGCTGAGTCCATAGCCCACTCCCATGGATGGTGCCAAATTCAGCCAAACCCCTTGAGCAGGAGCTAAGCCCTCTCAGAGATACCAATCCAAAAGGAAGATGTGTTTGCAAGAAGGATTTTAGGCACACCTGGTCTGGAAGGGAGCTCAGGTCTAAGCTTACCTGAGAGAATGCAGCTGAGCTTCTGCTGTCCTTGCTAGGGCTGTTTCCCCTTCACCTCAAGTGCCCCTCTTGGGACAGACACACTGCGTGTTACAGCACCTGAGTAAGAGCAACCCAGGACATGAGACCTCTGTGTAAGCACTGACAGCACAGGTCCTGCCAGCACTGCTGTCCCCAGCTCTGCCATCCCCAGCTCTGCCATTCCCAGCTCTGCATCCCATACACCCCATACAGCTGCAGAAGCTGGATCTCTGTGGTGGCCCAGCACAGCACCTCACAGCACCTCCTTTCCACCCACTGCCCCTCTTTGGTTCTGCTCCACTTGAAACTTCAGGAAAGCTTCAGAGAGCTGCACCTGGACAAATGGTGTGCTGTAAAACAGATGAGGTGAGCTCAGTGCTCACCTCCCGTCCCAAACAAGCTAAAATAGAGTGCAGAGAAACTGGTCCTGGCAACACTTTTCATGTGGACTGTTCTGTACCATACCTAAGTGGAGGAGCCCAGGACCCCACACCCAGGTTTTCCTAGCCAGAAAACTGCTCAGTTTGCCCCACATTAGGCACAAACCAGTGTGTACATGGTTTGAATAACAGGAGGGGCAGGGCTTGGGTGAATACATTGATGTGATTGTACAAATTCTGTGCCACAATGTGTCACAAATATCCTAACAAACCTTTGTCAAAGTACCCTCTGCACTCATTAACTTTGAAGTGGGGATAGCACAGAAGTGGTGTAAGAAGAACACAGGACCTGTGAGCCCGGACCAGGACATGTCTAAGTACTAGACTGGTTCAATAAATTGTGTACCAGATGAAAGCCTAAATGAGGGACCTCTGAAGGGCTTCTCACAGAGAGTCAAATTATCCTGCCTGGGGTAGTTGGTCAGCAGCTGGAAGCAAGGAGAGAATGATGAGTGTGGTTAGCCATGGGAGAGAGGGACTGATTTCCTCTTTTCTGTGCTTGACTGGTTTCCAGGGAAGGGGAACGGCTGTCATCTGGTTATAGTGGCACATGTTTTTTTCTGTATTTGCATTTCAACTCAAGGGCATCGAGAGCAGCTGGAAAGCAGCTATTTTGTCCTGTTAAAATAAACAATGTGTGTGTGGCAGGTTGGCATTCTCACCGTATCCAGCCTTCCCTGCACCATCAGCTGTGAGAGATGCCTATGGCTTGAGACTTAAAAAAAATTAAAAGTTTCTGACTGATTCTCTCAAGGTTGACCAAGAGGTCCAAACCCAATCCCTTTCTGCACAGGCTGGTGTGGTTAGAAGTAAGTTTTCTGCTTTTCAGAGAAGGGGTAAGCTCAGCTACAGCTTATTTATCTTGCTGGGAGATGGTCCCCACCTCTTTTAACCCAGAGAAATGAGCCACCCTAACGAGCTGGCTCAGAGTGTGCCATCCACCCCAGCAAAATACCTTTGGCTGTGGGAGATGGTAAAGCACTTCCTATAAATACAACACCCAAAAAAAAATAAAGGAACAAAGTGAGTGCAAGGAGCTATACTTTTAATAGACTCACACAAAACACATGCTCAAGCCCTTTAGTTTTTCTAGGCTAAAGCAAGGGCATCAATCTTGTTTTCCTGGGACTGTTAACACCTGAAAAGCCAGGAGTTCATCTCAGTGTCTTTGAAGCCATAAAACCTTGAAGATATAATGTGGCTTAAACACATGGAAATTCCTCCAGGCCTTAATTAATTTAGTATTCTTCCACAGAAAGACTGTTGGCGTAGTAAATTATTCATTAGATATTATAGACTCACTGATCTCAAATTTCATACAAAATTACAGCAAAGCTTTCAAAACGTGGGAAGAAAAAAACCCAGCTCACAAATTAACCCTTGCATAATGCATTTCTAAAATTACATCCATAGGGGATATTTTTTTTGGTTGACTTTTTTTTTTTTGTATGATTCTATCATTATTGCTAATACATATAATTGCCTTTCATTTAATGAGACACTACAAATTTCGTATGAAAACCAACAGCCACTACCAGCAAAACCCAGGAGTTCATTTTACAGAAAACTGAGACATATTCATCCCTGGTGCTTTAGTTGTTTCACTCCAGGTATAATAAACTAGGCCAGTGGACAGAGCGTGTCAAATAGCAGTTGCTGGTTGATCTGTCTCATACTCTCAATTTTATTCTGCCCACAGAGTCCTCCTGATGAAAACACACCACACCACAAAACAGATAAATAAACAGAGCATAATGATAGCATTTTCCAAACCAAAATGACACCCAGCTTGGTGCTCTCTTTCAGTGAATCCTTGCAGATATTCCTCTCCTGAAACAGTAAGAACATAAGCAAAATATCAAATCATTTCTTTGACTTGCTGCAGAGGGTTTGAAAACCTGGCAAGTCAGGTCCATAGCACACTATGAAATATTTCAAGAGCTGCATTTATTTACTGCAAAAGCTGCTGAAATTTAGAAATTCTCTCAGGTAGAGGAGTATGTTGGGTAATGGGAGTTCCTGTTAATTTCTTTTTGCGAAGGGAATCAATCCCTTTTTCTGAAAGAGATGGTTCATATATATGCAGTGACAGTAGAAAGAATTTGAATTGAAATTAATGCAGCCAAACAAACCACTCATTGTTAAAAGTACTCTGTGATTTTGTTTAGTTAATAAGATGTTAGAAAGCACTGCATGCTTTCTAACCAGTGCCACAAAATATTCAATGGAAAAAATCAAGACATTAAATGTATTCACTCTGGACTAAGATTAAACAGATCATCATCAAACACTCAATAATCAGTTGTCTGACGATTCATTGTCATCCACCAAGTTAGCTGGGATACAAAACACACAAACAGAATTGTAAATGCATCTCACCTTCCCCTCTGTGTGCTGGTGTAAGCCTGGGCCCTTATTAATATTGAGCAATTTACCCTTATTGATTTGGTTTTAACATCCCCACTTCAGGCACACTCCTGCAATAAAGTCACCTTCCTTGGTGTCCCTTCATCCAGTCTCCCCTGGGATGTTGAACAACCTGGACTAGTGGGAGGTGTCCCTGCCCATGGCAGGGGCTGGAACAAGATGAGCTCTTAGGTCCCTTCCAACACAAACCATCCTGTGGTTCTGTGTGTTCTGACCCACATAATCCTAACCCTCTCTCCTTCCCACAATTCCAGACTTTGCCACATCCACCCTGGATTCACATTTCCAGGTGCCCATGTCAGAGCCAGGTGTGACAGCCTGGAACTGGGCTCACACCAACTCGCTGACTGGTTGGGTGGCTGCTGGCCCGTGGGAGGGATAAATTTCTAATAAAGTCTTTCTCCCTGACACAGGTCTTGATTTGCACAAAATGTGTAGGAATGTAATATCTGAGAGGTGGCTACCCTGTGTCAAAGGTGACTGAGACCAGACAATGACTCAAAAGTTACTAAGAAAGTGACTGACAGGCAGGCAGAATAAGATCATGTCTCATTCCCTTGGGAAACCAAAATAGAAGGGATTGGAGTTTTCTTTCTTTAATCCAACAGTGTTGAAAACAAGAATTGTCTACAATTCAAGTGTAGAGTCCTGGGGATGGGGTGGAGGAGGGGAAAACGGTAGTAAGTGAGGTTATCTTTCAGATTTTTTAAATTTAAATATTTTGCAATCTTTTTTAATACACAGAGGTATACTTTTTTTAAACTAGATCTAAATTTTGGCTGGTTAAGTATGGTCAGAAGCTGTACTACAGAAATGCACCAAACATAATGAGGTAGCCAGAAAGTCATAAGAGACTGAGACACCAAATTAGCTAATTTTGATATAACTGAGTCTTTAGCCTAAGTTTTAACATAGAGAAAGTTACTGAGTGTCTGAATACAAACGTATTTTGTTCTCCCATAAGAACTTTGCACAGGTCTTTTCTGTCTTTGGGAAAGTGAGGTATAGTGATTGGAGACCAGCCTACAATCTGTCAGAGGCATTCATAAATCTTACCTATGAATTTCAAATATGAGATAAATGGAATCTTTGTGTAATTTTTCTTGCCATAAAGGGTCCTAAGGAAAGAAACAGTCGTGGCAAATGTCTCCTGTGTGTGGTTCAGACTCTGCAAGCAGAGATTCTTGGAACTTTTGAGCTGAAGCAAGGTCATCAAAAATGTCTTGCTGAGTAAAAAACTTTGATTAAAAAAAAGTCTTGACAAATGTTGATCTAATCCACAAAAGACTCTTGAGTGAACCCTGGACTCCTCACAGTTCTGCTGTCTTGGCTAGCAAGGTGTGCTAGTCCCAGGGCAGATGTACTTGGCAGATATCCTCCAAGATTTGAAGTAAGGGTCTTTTCATCCCTCAGCTGCTCATAAAATTAGCAATCCTGCCAGCTTTGAAGCCAAATCAAATAAAAAAGTATTCAGAAAACTAGAAATCCTTCTTCTTTTAGCCAAATTCCCTGCATGTATTTGTCTTTTAAACTAGAACTCCACAGAACACCTCTGACTTTAAGTTTCCTGGCCACGTGCAGGCCTGTCATTTTCTAGATGGAGGGACAGCAAATTCTATTTCAGCCTGGCCCTTGGAGGGCAGGCCATCTCTCCCAGGCAGACACATGAAAGGAAAGCAGGCACGTGGCTCACGTGGGTGTGCAGCCCTTCTGAGATGCCCCCAGGAACCCCTTTGGCTGAGCAGCAAGGGTCAGGTGTGGGTCCTGTGTTGCTGCTGCCAGATCCTTGCTGGCTGTCTTGGATACCCTCACACACCTCAAAAGGCCCTCAGACCTTAATGCTTGAGGAACTGGATGCCAGCCAGCAGGCTGATTTTGTGATTTTGTGCAGATACTCACCTCATCCACACACCAAAATAACTGGACATGATCTAGACTAATCCAAAAGCCACATCACTGTATCAGCACAACACTGAGCTTGAACTCATCAACTCAGACTCACAAACCACAGCTGTTTGCAAAAGACCATGTAAATGTAACTTCTTCCAGAGAAGAGATCCAACAGAGGCCTTGAAATTCTGGTTTGCAGACACAATAATCAGTTCATCATTCCTCTCCCCACTTGCTGGCTCCACTCTGGCAAATACACTTTATTTTACTAGTCCAAAGCATTCCTAGAGCTTGTCACCAATGAAGGGATCAGTCCTGTGGGCAATGCTGTTCCTTGCTCTTCCTAGCCCTTAAATTCCTTAAGAAGGACTACAGCACTGGCAGCAGAAAGAATGACAGCTTGATCCCAGCAAGATCCTTCTGATGACTCCTTGCCACAGAAGGCAAGCTGCAGTGAGAAATAAGTGCAGGGCAACTTCTTCCACCTGACTCCTTGGAGACAGGTCAGGATTCCTGAGCCAGTAGCTGTTCCCTAGACTGCCAAGGACCACTCCTTGCTCCAAAAAGCAGGGAAGGGGAGAAGCAGGAGGTCAGTTCTTGCCCTGCAGGCATTGTATCCAAGCTTCTCAGCTTCCCTCATCAGTGTTCAGAACAGCACAGTTCTGTTGTCTCCTGCTGTAGTTCACTGTAAGATGCACAGGTGGGACACTTATTTACTTGTAAGACCTTGTAAGATATTGAAAACTACCCACAGCATCTTACCAAGCAATTCTCAGCTTCCTGCACACTCTCCTCTTTGTACACCACTTGCACGACGTTCCCAGTGCGAGTTATCATCAGCTTGAGAGATCCACAGAAGCTGAAAGCAGCAGGGTGGAAAAGCAGAATTTTTAGGGAGCTGGAGGAGGAGGGGGAATGACAACAGAAATATCCATCCACCTGAGACACATACACACAAATCTATGAAACATCTGTGTATTGCATGCCACAGGTTACATCACTTAACAATGTTTTTTCTTTTTAAATGTTCGTTTCAAGCTCCTCCACAAAAGAAATCAATTACTAATGACATACAGCCCTACTTTTCTTCCTGAACCCATAATTGCTTCCAATTTTAAGCTAAAATTAGTCATTCATGCTATCCAAATGAGCATAGTTTAGTGCTGATGTACGTAAGCGATGCTTTAGATTGTTGAACATAGCTGATCTTTGACAGCTTCTTCTTATAAATAACAGTTTCCTCTTTACACTGAGAACTTTTCAGAGGAGACAGATGTTTGAAAGATGGGACTGAATTAGCTGAATAGCCTGTAAAAGCCACCAACCTGAGATTTGCAAATATGAAAGCTCAGAATTCTTACAAAGACAGCTTGCAGAAAGCATAAATCACATCTGCATAAATGCCTCTCTTTCAGCCTACATCCTTTGCACGTCACATTGTCAGCATTTAGCACATAATAAATAATAAACAACTTAATAGTTAACAGTGCTGACACACACAGGCTGTGTTGCAGAGAGGAGGACACTGGGAATCCATTAAATGAAGTAAAAAGCAATAGTAATGGTAATGGTACTAGTGATGGTAACATAACAAAACATTTTGTTTGTTCAACGAGATAGAAAACACTGCAGGAAAGCAGAGCTCTGTCAGACACAAACCTGTCCTCCATCAGAAGTTCATGGGCACATGCTGAACAAAGGATGCTGGGGAGGCAAGGTTTGATTACTTCTTAACTTTAAAAAAAATTAAAAGTTGTCCCTGTGACAAAGCATGAAGCTGACATTTCATTCTAATTTTAACATCTTTTGTACCTTGCTCCTTGTTGAAGGAAACTGAGCATGTTCCAGCAGCACTTCAGATGTGCATGACTTGTACTTGTCACGCAGATAAACTGTTCTCTCAGCAGGCACAGCAGAGAGTCTCCTAGTGATAACCAATTTGGGTTTATTTACATATAAACAGATGCAAGTACATGTGCATGCATGAGGAGGCAAAACCAAAGAAACATGTTTGACACTTGGGGAGGGAAAGATGAGTTTCATAGTGGTGCCTTTGTTTTGGTGGGAAGGAGGGGGATTCAAACCACAACTTTATATCAGCCCCCACATCTTCTCCTGTTGGGATCACAATTTTCTTCATCTAATGGGCCCTACAATTGTTTTTCACCTGTTAAGCCCCTTCAGAGTCCTTACTATACCTAGTACACAAGATATACTTCAGAAGTGTGGAAGCAGAATTTTACCCATAGATAATTTGCTTCTCAAAATCCCATTTTCAACTTTACTTATATTGGTAAATAAATCAGACAGTTCCAATCACATTATTATTCCATAAACATCACTCTTTGATTAGCTCTTCTCTTTGGAAAATTCATACACCAGTCCCAAACTAAATGTACTTTGTCTGTTTAAGTGACGTTCTGCATTCTGTGCTTCTGAAACAAAATGGCTCCAGATTAGTAAAAATTGAAATGACTGTTTTGTTATGCATTCAGTCAACAGCCCAGCAAACGTTTTACAAAAGTCTCCCACAAGAAATAAGATAAATAGCACCATCCCACTGCTTCCTAAGGTAGAAGGCAGAAACAAATTACCCAGCTAACGCACAAAGTATACAGAATATATTACGAAAAGAAAAATATGCATTATTAGAGCTAAATTTATATACCAATTAAGCTGTCCATCTCTCTGAAATCAGACAGATTACCTTACTACTTTCAGGCTTGTGAATAGCATTTGTGAGCATTGAAAGGCACAGGTACTGGGAAGGTTTTCATTTTTCACACTGTCATTACAGGAGCAAGGTTTCAAAGGCACAAACAGTCCGAGAGCTCCACGAGGCTCGTGTGAGTCCAGGCACAAACCTGCATCAATCACCACCTCTCTGCAAGCATTCATCTTCTCCTGCTCATGGTCCCTCAAGTCACAAAGCCAAGTATTGGATGAGTGCCCTGGGTGGGTGACTGCAGAGAGGCTGCTGTAACCAAACTGATGGAGAAGACCTTGCAACCCCCTCTAATTCACTGCACCCTCCTTGTGTGGCCCCAGCTGTGAACCTGCACCTATTCCATGCTGAGGCATGATTAAAACTGCCCTCTTGTTCTCATGATCTTTATGAATTTTGCTGATTTGGACAGAAAAATACTTCTTTTTTCTCCTTTTTTCCTGCATAGATTTAGCAGTCTATGTGTTTCTTCAAGCTGGATCTGCCCCTTCGTCTACAACTACAAAATACAAAGCAGTTCTGAGAGTTTCCACAAAGAAATAAATAATTCAATGCAAATAAGGCAAAAGCAGCAATCACAGAAATTGTCTGACTTCTCTTGACCAACCCCCTATGTATTATTACATGTGATTACAGCAATGAAGAAGTTGTAGAAGCAGGAGAGCAACTTTTCAGATCCAACAGGATCAGCTGGATATGGAAAATAACATATACAAGCATCCACTGAGAAAAATAAATCAACAATAGACATTAAAACAAAAAAATCAATGAAAAAAGTCCTCCCATGTATCCTGGGACTCATCACATTCCAGAAGGTTTTGCTGGCTATATTCAGTAGGTCAGAGAATGACATATTTGGGGATTCCTGGTGCAGTAAAGACTAATGGCAGATTTCAAGGACATGTAAAAGGTATTAAAAGATAGCCTATTACTTAGCTTGGAGGTGCCCCAGTACCCTACCCTGTATCAGAGCATTCATTTCACAAAATGGAAATAATCGCAACCATCTTTTCCAGGTCACCCTATAATTTGTTCTCTGTCAGAGATTTTTATAGTTGCTAATCTACCTAGAGACTCAGGTGGAAAGGCAGTACATAATAATGTGATTAAAGACCATGGCAGCGTGCAGATGCCCAGAAGTCAAAGTCTGAACTCCTTCTGTCACTGAACATGAAAGCTTGAATATGATTTCCAGAGCTTCCCCTCCTGATAGACTGAAGACATCATCGAATCCTTGGGACAGCAGGGCAGAATTCAAGTCCAGAAGAACAGATCCCATAAAACCAATTAACAGACATGTCTGTCAAACTCTCACCACATGTGCAATCTGCAGCTGGACATTGATTTGCAGGGCCTGGATTTGCCTGTAGAGCAAGATGTGTCAGAAAACAAAGCAAAAACAAATCAGAAAACAAACCAAATAGTTATCATAGAATTATTGAACAGTTTTTGTTGGAAGGGACCTTAAAGGTCATCTCATTCCAAGTCCCATGGACAGGGACTCATTCCACAAGACTGGGTTGCTCAAACCCCATTCAGCCTTGCCTTGAATGCTCCCAGGGATGGGACATCCCAGCTCCTCTGGGAAACCTTTGGCAGTGTCTCACCACCCACCCAGTGGAGAATTTATTCCTTATATCTAATCTAAATACTTGGCACCCTGCAGTTTCATACTGGTGCTGATCCACAGTCTCACCAAGTTTGCATGGCAGAAAAAGAAACTGAGAAATACAGAAAGTGCAATTTATAGAACAGATCCTCCTCCTCATTTACAGATTAGCAAATTTTCTCCACTTAGCCACTGTGTTCACACTTTGCATAATTAACCTATTTCATTAAAAGAAGGAGTATTTTTCTTATGCAAAATAGGAACCCAGGTGCTGTAAGTTATGAAGATTTGGTCAGAAAATCCTATTTTCAAATCCTGCTCAGGCGCATTTCCTAAACTAAACCCAGTAATATTACTGATTGAAACAAAGTGACAAGGTGGGAAGAGGAGTGAAAAATACTGAGAACCAAGGACATCACCAAATGAATAATGTTTAATCCTTCTTAATGCTACCAGGAAAATTAAGTTTAAGCTGCACATTTAATTAGTCTGCTAATGCTGTTTGATGGGCCTCCTCGTAATGCCAAGACCACTGGGATCTTCTGTGTGTCCCCAAGAAACCTGGGATTTTTCATTATGTCTGCATCTATGGCAGAGATATGACTTCCTCACCCCTCCTCCTGGGCTTCAGGCCTATCAGTATTTACACACAATTCCTGTGCCTTTTGCTTCTGCAGCCACAGGAGGATGGGAAGTGCTGTTCACAGAGTCCTCGTGTTGTTGCAGCTGTGCTTGTGGAAACCTCACCTCCTGCCAGGCCAGTCAAGCACTTTTAGGCTCCAAAAGTGCCAGGTCTAGCAGTGCTGCTAGCAGAACTGCATATCCCTGGAGTCTTAAAAATGGCATCTGGGAGAAGGGGTCCCTGGCAAGATGGGCAAAGCACAGCTCCGAGGGTTATCAGCCTCTGTGTTAATAACACAGGGAAATCCCTCCTGTTAGGGCTTTGGATTAGAACCACTAAAGAGTGGGTGGATGTAAAGACCACAAAGTTATTCTGTTTCATTGATTAGCTTAGAGAATTTGTTTGTTAGAGATTGGATAAGGTCAGGAAGTCCAAAGGCTCCTTAAGACTCTGTTTGGTTAATGGATTTTGAACAGCATCACAGCACTTTAACCTTTCCTCACAGATCTGGAAGCCAAATGAAACTCTCTAGCACTAATTATTGAGGGTCAGGTTTACTCCTAGCAACAGGATCCACCAACCAGCAGGTCCAATGACACCCTCCTGATTTAGAAAAAACACCAAAACACACAAAAAAAAACACCAAAAAAGCCACAAACGGCAACAATCCCACCCCTCCAAACACACACACATAAAACCCAAACAAACAAAACCAAAACCAAAACAAACTTAAAAAAAAAAACACAAATGCTTAATATCAGTTTGATCCTTCTGGGTTCATTGGATATTAGCTCCTTGGACAGGGATTGTTCCTATAAGGAAACACACAGGGATATTCTGACAGATCTCTCTCTTTTTCAAGTTCAGGACAACAACAGAAAAAAACAAGTTTATGTCCCATCTGCACAGCACTGATTCTAGTCCAACCTCCAGTAAAACGTTTTAATACAGCATAACAAAACCTGGCAGCCTGCATTTTGATCTGAATCAAAGAAGGCAACTGGGGATTACATACCCACTGAGACAAGTTAGTCTGATTATTCCTCTGCTTTATGACTAAAAAAGGTGACTTTAAATTTCAGCTCAACGGCAATTTTTTTCCCAACAGAGGGACACCTAATAACTGAGGAGAGATACCAAATATAAAGAGTTCTCTTCCTTATATTAGGCAAAGGCACACACACCCATGCACTCTAAATTAAAAATAAATACATGTCTGTGACCAGGCTTATCAATATGGACAAGATAATTTTTACCAACTGTCTTGTATGCCTTCAGTATTTCAATATGCAATCTGCAAAAACTGCTTGCATCTTATACAGCACCTTTTGCTCTTTGGCACATCACATAAATACTCCTTGGATTCAGCAGCAGGAATTATTTTCAGTGTATGTGTTCTTGATTTATAAGTTTAATTAGAAACCTTTATGCTTTATACTGAAATATCCTGAGAACAGTTTGACTTGTAAGAGCATAAACAACAGATTAGAATTCCAAACACATCTACCCTGTATCTGAATGTTGATGCCCACAATTTCTTGTGCAACCCTCATAGAGAGTATTGCAAGGCACACAATGAAAGATTGGTGTCACATCCACTGTTGTTACCTCCCAGGTCAGGTAGATATTTCAGCACATGCCAAACACTGTGCAAAAGAAGAACTTCTCTGAAGGCAAGTAAAGAAACATATAAAAATTCTGCTAGGGCAGGGCTTAACCACAGCTCTTACAGACCTTCACAGATGGCACTGTCTGGTCCCCACAGAGGTAATGCATTAACTCCCAAATAATCCTTTGATTTTAACAGTGTCAAATAACAACCACAGGTCTTAGTCCTGAATGCTCAACAAGAAAAGTTACAGCATAGAATACTTCTGGAATTATGCAAAACTGAAGTGGCATCATTAAATTTATCTTATAATTAAAGAAACCAAGGCACAAGGCTTGAGTGATATTCATCAGTAACAGGAAAACCAGGCATACAATTAACATTTTTGTGGCTGCTCACCCATTACACAGAGTTCATGGAAATAGTAGGATCAAGCTATGTTTAAAGGCATAAGAAGGAACAAGATGATTCTGTGTTTAAAACTCTAGAATTAGGGCTTAGGGCAGCAAAATTGAGCTCCTAGCTCTGTCACAGAGTTACTAAGAGATACTGAGTGTTTCATTTAGCCTTGTCATATTTGAGCCCGCTTGTTGTAAAACAAGATTAAATACATTTTCTTTCTCTCAAATGCAGAGCATCTCTCTGCCTCTACAGTAGGTTTTTCCCCATACATTTTTGGTTTGGCAAAAAATGCTTTTTGCTGAAAAAAAAAACATGATCAAAAATGTTCAGCCAGCCATAAACAGGGAAGGAACTTTCTCATTATCTGGGTTTATCAAAGTCTGAAAGTGTCTTCGTCTTTTCTGAGGCTCTGCACAGTATTGTAGCAGAAACAAACTGTGAACCCAGTAGAGCACAGATTAATCTCATTCAGAGCATCAGTGGAATGGAATGGACTCATTACCTTAAGAAACAAAATATTATTTCTAAACACAGTCCTTTGTTTAGGCACAGTAATGAGTCAGAAATGGCAATGGCAGAAATGATAAAGAAAGGACATCCCACAAATTATTTTGCACTCTGAGCTGAATGGTCAAGTGTTTGCAGAGAATGTTAATCACAGGAATAAAGACAGCACTCCAGAACCCTCAAATTGGCAATGGGATTTCCACCTGCTTCATTTCACCAACTGCCTCAGTCACAATTGCACCATGGAATATTTGTGCCTTGAGAAGGGGTACCACTGGCAACAACAAGGGCCCTTTAAACATTGCTGAAGGACTGGAGACTGGAGTACCTTGCAATTCCCATGCTCCCTTTTTATGTAGAGAAACTCAGTGCAAAAGAGACTGAGCATAAGCATCTCCTGGGCAGCTCTGGCTGTGTCTCCCAGCACACACTGCCATGGCAGCTCTTCCCAGACCCTCTGTGCCTGTGCTGTAGCAGAAGTGAATCCCTTTGCCTGTGAAAAAGAACAGAGGGCACTGGCTGTGGCAGCATGTCAGCAGCAAGAAGCACTGGGGAAGAGGAAAATCCAGATCTGAACTCTCCTCAAAGAGCCAGGACTCTGAGTTCGACATAATCCATGGTTTTACCAGAAAACTTTGATAAGGTGGTTAATTATTGGCTGAGTTACCCCTTGCTATCCCTAAAATCAATTACCTCTCTTCTGTATTGATTAAAACAACCCGTTGCTATTTTCTCACGATCCTGGTTGTCAGCAGCCCTGTTACATGCTCTCTCTGTGAGCAGACTATTCTCCTTTGGCTTTTTCAACTGCAACTTATAAGCAGAGGATCAGCCAGTAGGAAGTTTTCTTTTAGTTTTCTTTCTCCTCTCCACAACCTCTGCTCATTGAAGTTGTTGACTGACAGACCAAAGTGAAAATACCTTAACTTTGTACACTTAGCACGTAAATAATGTGAAAGCTATAATGTAGCATTTTCCCACATTAAAAAAATGCATCCTGATGCTTTTCACCCTTTATTTGTAAATCAGTGAATTAATTATTGAGCTGATAACCTCAGCTTCATAACAATAACTGGAGGGTGCCCACAGAAACAAAAGCACAAAGCACCTTTTTTCCTATTCCAGAGTACTCCCCTGATACAACCTCCGAGGTCTTGTGTTTCATTATTCTGTTTATAAATCTTTCACCAATCCTCAGAATTGGGTTGTGTAGTGCTGGGACTGCCAACATTGTATCTGAATGGTAATGGCCAGTTGTGTCTCTACTGCCTGGATCAAACTGCAGACTTTAACCTTACTATCACCATTCAATATTTTTTTGTCTGGGCCATCTGGCAATTTTTGTGTTCCCATGATGGCAGGCTGTGTATAAGAATAACAAGAGTCCCACAGACCTTGCAATCCAAACAGGTAGGACAGGCTCAGGCAAAAGCAGGGGAGTGCTCTTCTGCCTATTTCTCTAAAGACTGGGAGTTTAAAGCAGCAAAAGGTGGTGGGGTCAGCTCTGACTTGCAGTGGTTCTCTTGTGCTTCCTTCTCAAGGCTCATCTCCAAGACACTCCAGCCTTCATTGACAGCAGATGAGACAGAGCAGATTTGAGCTCTGAAGATCAAATGCCCTCCTTGTCCCAAGCTCAGGTGTGGCACATGCAACAGGAGAACTCTGCTGCTGTAGCACACACCAGGACTCCTCTACAAGCAGGGGGTGTACCAGCTCCAAGAGCACTGATGAGGAGTAGGAACAGGTCTTCTGGCTCCAAGAAGAGCATGTTGAAGAGCTGGTTAAACATCTTTCTTCACTCACTTTTTGAGGCAAAAATCATTTTGAGTTGAACAAATTCACAAAGAAGAACTTCTTTGTGAGCATGGGAATTTGGGAGGTTTCAATGAAAAGTTAGCAGCAGCCTAGAAATTGAAATTCCCTTCTGTATCAGCTCTCAGAAAACACAAACAACTCTAAGCCATCTTATTCTATATTTTGGCAGAGACCTTTCCAAAGATGAGGTCCAGGAATACATAAGGTCCAGGAATACACAAGGCAGCAGGAGTACTTGTGACACAAACATAGCAAACTGTTGCATGGGCTACCAAATGGCAGGCAATATTTTGGGAACACTCCACTCCCACACACCCCTACCAGGTCTAAAAGCACAGGAAGAAAAGAAAGTGTGAAGAAACTCAAAGCTAACCAAGAAAAACCACAGTCAGAACCCAGAATAAGCTCTCTCCCAGTCTATAATGTGTTAACCCTGAACCCAACAGACACATGGATCTCCTGCAAGTCAGGCCCTGTGAATAAAGCCAGTCCTACACATGGCTGTGTTGCTATGGGGGGTTTTGAAAGAAAAAAAAAAAGAAAATAGAAGAAACAAGTTTGAAGCATATGACTGCCACCACAGTTCATTCTTGTACCACTTTTAAATTACTCTTTATCATCACAAACTCACAGCACTGTCCCTTCAAAGTGGTAGGTGTCACAGAGCTGAGGCTGAGGGCATGTTGATGCAAACAAGCAGAGAGGCAGGCATATGTCTGGATTCCTTTAATTTTGTGGTTTTATGTCAAATGCTGAAACGTACTCTAATGCTCTTGCATATTTAATTTCCCTTGTTCTTTTCAAACACTAACAAATGTGGCTGTTTGCACTGCCAAGACACTGCAAATTAAAACAATATACACAGTCGAAATGTGACCTTGAACTATTGCTAGATCAGAGCTCTGCTCACACGAGGCACACCAGCAAGAGTGCTCCTCTCCCAGTGCAGTCCCTTCTCGTGGCACGTTGTGTTATTCCAACGTGACAGTCTTGCAACATGAAGTCCATTGAAATCACAGCACAGCCCAAACTTCCCATTCATTGCAATGGGAGTTTGTCTAGTAAAAATAATTAGACCTGCAGGGAACTGTTCCAGAGTCTTGCCAACACCAGTGAACAAAACCCTCAAAGCTTACCAGTTTTAGCTCAGAAGTTCACTGATGTTCTCCCAGTAGGATCGCTCTTCATCATGGAAACTGAATGTACTGCTGATATTTTGTGTGATGAAGACCAAGGCCTAATGAAAGGCATTTAAATCTATGCCAGCAAAGAGGAAATTCAGACTTCTGAAAAGCAAAGAGATGTCTGAGCAGCTGGAAATACTCACAGTGATCCTCCAGCTGAACACAACTGTGCTGGCAGACAGGAAGAAAACTCAGGAAGAAAGCAGGGCTTGCTCTTACACACCACCCCATGGACTACCCTCTCAAGGGTTTCCCCCTGCCAAAAAACATAGGAGAGGAGACAGGAGGGAGAGATCAAGAACACCACATGAGAAAAAACAGCCTAGAGCAAAGTCTCAGCATTGTCCATAGTCCAACACAAATGAAATACAGCAGTTTTACTTCAGCAGGACATATGGCTGGTGTCCTTCACAAACCTTTCTAATGATGGACCCAGATTGTTCAGCTATCTTCTGCACAGAGAAATATGAACAACATGATTCATGAGGAGGATGGTAATGCTTGGCCAATTAATACTTGTGTAAATGCACTTACTTAAGGTACAAACACTAAAGATAGAAAAGACTTCTGTTTTTCTGTCTATGTGACTACAGCTGACTTCAAATTGAAAAAGAGAGATCAGTCAGGATGAAGAATCAGTTTTACAAGAGGAGACTGAGGGGGCTCAGCTTGTTTAGACTAGCAAAATAGCTGGTGAAAGGGGGAAGATTGCTCTCTACAAATCTATCTTGAGGATAAACACCAGAAGACAAAAGAACTATTTGACTTAATGGCCAATACTGGCACCAGAACAAATGAATATAAATTGGCCATGAATACATTTAGGTTGGAAATTAAAAGAGGTTTCCTAATCACTACAGCAATTAAGGTCTGAAACAGCCTGCCAGTGGGAACAGCAGAGCAGAGTGAGTTCAGCTGGTTTTAAGACAAAACTGAACACCTTCTGAAGAGCCTAGGGAGTGGTGCCTGGACTTGGGAACAGAGCTCTCAAGGCAGAGCACATTGTTCTATGGCTATTCATGGCCATGGCAGTAGGTATTGATATCCAACCTGCCCACAGACACAAAGTCTCTTTTATTCTGCACAAGACTCTTAGCAGAGGCCTTGTCCCATACAGGTGCTTATGGCACCAGAATCCCCCCAGCTGCAGTGAGAACTGTGCACCCTGAACGCTTTTGAAGCCTGGCACTTGTACAAGGAAGGGGGATTTCACCACAGTCCTTATCCTCATATTTCACTTAATTCAGTAGTATTAAAAATCCAGTCATTGTCATCCTTCAAGGCCTCTGAGAGAGTCCAAACTGACTGTCCATGTGGCACAGGGTCCTGCCTCTCCAGCCCCTCACAGACCAGGATCTCCATAATTTTATAGCACCTCATGGAATACTGAGGGAATATCTTATCTCCCCTGATGGCAGCTCTGCCATCAGCTGCAGCAGGACTGGGATTGAACTTGGCTGTCTCCTGCTGGATTGTGCAGCCCAGAAATGGAGAAGTGACAGGTGGCAATTTGATTAAGTGCACTGGTATGAGCTGAGCAGGAGCCAGGAGAGCCAGAACAGAACCAACAGGAGGGAGCAGCTGGTGGCTACTGATCCTGCTTGGAGAGCACTCTGTCAAGTCAAAGACCACTATGGGACCACAAGAGACCATTTGTTATCCTCAGGCAAATGTACCCAGGATGAGGCAATGGGCTGTGACTCCCTGAGTGTCCAGCCACATGACAAGACTTGTGTGCAGGAATTAGTGGGAGAAACTCATTATGCAACAGGTTAGAATACAAAATCTGGTCCATCTGTTCCATGAAACAAAACATTTGCCCACTTTTTTTTAAAGTTTCTTTTAATTTTAAATACATTTAAAACTATGTAGATAACATATTCCCTAATGGAAAACCATTTAAATGTCTCTCCTATGAAATGCAGAACAATTACCATGCAGAGCAAATGCATCTGTAGGTTTTGTTTTCTTATTACTGGTGGTTGAATTTGGATTTGTATTGTTTACTTGAAATTTTAAATGTTGTTTTTCAGTATATTGTGGGAGACCACAGATTGCAGGTTAACCTGCCTCGTTTAAAATAAACTGAAAGTCTGAATTGCACCCAACCAATCTCTAATTAGTTAAGTGAGACAGATGGGTCACCCCAGCCATTCTTGCCAAGACAGTGGAGAGGTTTCCTTAACTATGGGAGGTTGGGAGGAGAAAACCACATAAAGCATGGAGTGTATCTCAACCAACATCATGGAGAGGAAGACTTCTCCATCAGGGGATTTGAAGATCAGAAGGCCCAACAAGTCAGGTCCACTCTTAGTCTTTCTACCTACAGGCATCAAAGGTCAAAAACTGCCAGCAAGGCTTGAACAGACTGCTCTGGGAAACCAGAAGCCAATGCTCCTGCTATCAGATATCCTTAGAGTGACTTTTCACAAGCTTACTCTTGACAGTGAAGCCAGATTCAAATGTCACTACTGCTTACCTGCATTTGAGGTGAGGTTGAGAAAGCCAAGATTGCTTAGCCTAGACACACAAAAAAAAAAAGACTCGGGAGAAAAGATATTGTCAATGTGTATAAATACCTGTCAGGGAAGAACAGAGATGACTGATAAACCTCAGTGGTGCAGAGGCAACAGGCACAAAATGGAACACAAGAAACTCCCCAATACCCAAGAATTAATTGCAAAGGGAGTTGAATGTGAGAAGTGGTTGCACAGAATATTTGTGGAGTCTCCGTTCTTAAGGTATTCAAACCTGACTGGATATGGCACTGAGAAAACTCCTCTAGCTGAAATTGCTTTGTGCAAGGGGCTTGAACAGGACAATTTCCAGAGGTCCCTCCCAGCCTCACTGATCCTAAGATTGTCTTCCACAAACCACTGCTGTCTAGCTGTACAGCACAGTCCTTTTGGGCTGATTTTGAGTCATAACGGTCCATCCGTCCACTTTGCACCGTTGTCAAAACAGTCCATTTTGACTTGAAGGAGGCTGTGAAACCTGTGTGCTAAAAGCAGGAGGCAGGAACACAGACAGCACTGAGGCTGGGTAAACAAGGAGCACTCTCAACACAGCTTTGTCAGTCAGGAGAGTCTCTTGGAAAGAAGGCCCTTAGTGCTACACCTTCCAGGAGGAGCTGCTGAAATCATCTCACTGCGATGTCAAAAGCACACAGAAAGGTTTGATACCCTTGATTTCAACATGGGAACAACAGCAACTTGATGCCTCCCATTATGAGAGTCCTTCTGAGACTCTCATTAGCCTCCAAGAGCTGTTAGAAACCTTGGACAAATCTGGTCCTTCATCTCTCTCTCCTTCAGCTGTTTCCCTGTAAAATGTGTGCCATTGCTTTGCCTGCCCCAGCAGCTTTAAAAGAGGAGCCTATCCTTTGCACTCCCCAGAATGGATGTGACATCCAGGAAGTGCTACATGTAAAAAGCCTTTTTCTCATTCCCTCTTCCTGAGCAAAAGAGTGTCTGATCGACTCCACTGGCTGATGACTCGGGAGAAGTTTGTTCATGAGTGCAGAAAGAACTTGCCAGTGTTTCCTATTAAAAAAACCCCATGAGACCTGAATAATTAATAACCTAACAGTGAAAAATTGGCCCTAATTACCAAAGCAATCCCCCCCAAAAATGTTAATTGCTTGGCCTATGTTCCTCCCTCAATGGAATGACTCTATTGACAAACCTCATATAGCAAGAAAAATCTGGTGGCCACAAGATACACTTGTTACAAATGGATCAATAGCAATTATGAAGTTTTCTTGCACTTCTGAAACTGCTTCAGGCTTCAATCTATCTTAGGACAATATCATACATTTTTATCAAGGTATATTTTCTCCATTTTTTGCTTCAGCTGAAGATGATTCGTATATTGCAGGGGACAAAATAAACATAATAAAAAATTTTAAATGGCTTTAAACAAAGGAAGTCATTATCAAACATTGGCAAAAGCATTCAGTTAAATTGCACTCATGGTTAAAATTAATTTTCTGAAGCAAATTCTGAAAGAGGTAGAAGCCAACAATCAATAATCTCTTAATGAGGTGCAAGAAAAACATGTGTAGACATGACAGGTTTTGATGGCTAATGAGCTTCAGAGGAAGAACATTGTTCAGAGGAAAACTCTGAAAGGCACAGAAAATTGATTAATTGCCAGACCAAGATATTGCAGGAAGGCATTTGGAAATTCGGCAGCCCTCAGACCTCATATCATTTACACCTCCTGTGCGACGTGTTAACTTTAGAGAACATTATAGCTGAAGGGTGTTGTTTTCTCCCCCCCTCTCTCCCTAGTCACTAACTCACGATCAATCTGCTTGCTGTGATTTGTTGCCTCAGAAACAAAGTTACCTGGTAAAACTTTCCCATGCTGTTTGTGGGGATGAAAAACTGAATGCAAAAGACAGGCCATGGGGGGTCCTGCTTTCCTTTTGTGTTAATAGCTGCTCTTGCGGGTGTAAGAAATAACTGGGCTAACAGACATTTTGGTCTTCTGTCACCTGTGCTCACGAGTGTCAGCAACACAACATAAAACAGTTCACATTTACCAAAAAAAAAAAAAAGAAAAGATCAAAAGAGCATGACCTATTTTCCTGCAGCTAAACACCTTCTTTTAAGGTACAGAACTAAGCTCCACTCTATTTCCTTCAGCAGCAAAGGCACAGCTCACACAGGGGGGAACACAGGATCCCAGCAGCCAGAGCATGGAACCCCAGCCTGGGACAGGAGATGCTTCTTCTCTTGGGTTTCACTTGGGCAAAACGTGGCCCTGAGGAATCCCCTGAGGACAGGGAATTCTGGAAAAGCTGGCTAGCAAGATTTGCCTGCTGTAGAGGATGATCAATTCAGGGAACATTCAAATAACCTGGACAGAAGAGTCCTTGGGACTCAGTGGATGCACCCATGAATGCTGAGGGCCATTGGAGGTTCCTGCAGGCTGGATGGGAGCAAACGTTGCTCCCACCTTCAAGGAGGGCAAGGAAGAGGTTCCAGGGAACTATAGGCCCATCAGTCTTCCCTGATCCCTGGAGCAAATCCTCCTGGAAACCATTTCCAAGTATATGAAGGACAAGAGGGTGATTTGGGGCAGTCAGAATGGATTTTAGAAGAATAAATCATGCCTGGCCAATCTGATAGCCTTTTGCAATGAGATGATGGGCTTGATGGATGAGGGAAGAGCAGTGGATATTATTTATTTTGACTTCACTAAGGCTTTGCCTTAACTTGTCTGCCATAACATCTCCCTAGACAAATTGATGAAGTACAGATAAATGGGCTGTGAGGTGGACAGAAAACTGCCTGAGCTGCTGGTCCTAAAGTGCCTTGAGCTCCTGCCCTCTACTACCACCATCTCACTTCCACAAATAGCAGAGATTATGTCCCATGTGCTCCTTCCATTCTAATAAAGCTATTAATACAGCCAACATACATTTTGTTTTCCTAACCTGGGGTATGACCACCTTAGCCAGAATCAGGAGATAAGTAAGCAGCCTACTTTTTTTCTTATGTGAAGTAAAATATATTTCTACAGAATGTACAAGTATCTTTCTACAATAAATAAACATACTTCATCAAGGATCAAGACATACTCAAGGATCAAAACACACTGAGGCTTCACTAATTACATGGGCAAAATAAGGAAATGCAAATATAGGTGAAAGAAAGAAAAAATTAAGATAATTTATAAGTCCAAAATTTACGAGTTCCAAGTCAGCTGTAATCACCTGTAAACTCTTTGTCTGAATACTGACTGGATTGGGAGATCATAAGAGATGCCACTATCTTAAGTGATGACCTTGTCTTTCTTGCAGTGCCTCTTTCTGTAAGTAATCAGTGCCTCAAGGTCTTTAATAAGGGCACAGATGGTTATTTCTACAGATATGTCCTCTCATACATAAGGCAGAGACTAGAAGACAAATATCTCCTCACCAACAACACAGGACATAATAAAGAGATGAGGAGAAAAATTATCCTGTTTACATGGCCACTCAAATACTGACCAGTCCTGTACAGCTGCTGTGTGATTAACAGCAGGTTATAAATGGGGTAAACTCATCTGAGAACCTCATTTGATCCCAGAGACAAACAGCAGTTACCAGCACGTCCAGACATTGATCCAGAAGTAAAATGGCCCTTAAGGGGTACAGGCAAGAGCACAAGGCAGTGGCTGCAAGAATCCCATCTCAGCTGATAAATGTGATACACCGATCACTTCACTTCACTCCCTGTACTCATTCTTTTTTCATTTGCTGCCTAGCAAGACAATCATCACTTCAAGGTAGTGATTCTTTCTCACTGCCAACATGATTAGGAGCTTGTTCTTGTTTAAAGCCTCTAGTTGTCATTTTTATTTTTTAAAAAATAATTTAGGTTAAACACTCCTGGAGCACTGCAGCTTAAGTCTTGGGCATCTCAAGACCCAAAGTGCCTATATATGGTGATAATAAAGTTAGGTTAACTTTAGGGGTATAAAATTAGCAGTTTGGGGCATTGTTGGAACTGTCCAAGTCTTTATGTAGTGGAGCAGATTGACACCACCTCATCTGGCCTACTGTGATCCACAAACCAGATGTTTCCCAGCCCAGCTCACACCTGCAGAGCCCAGTGCCCCTCCAGCTGTGTTTCTCAGCCAGCCAGACAGAGATTGATAGCAGCACATAACACATCAGAAGAGGGCTTGAAAAGTCACTGAGCAAAACCAGATAGTCCCACACACATGGTCAGGGACACAACAAAAGGGGGGCAGACAAAGACCCAGTGAGGCAACGGTGTAAACAAACAACTTGTGAATTTATTTATAGGGTTTTTAATTGTATGAAAGAGTTCTTCAATTAAGAAAGCATTTGAGAAACAAAGCAAAGAACAGACCTGCACTAGGCCCTGGCCAAAACATGAGGGTCCAAGCTCTGCAGTTTTAACTTCTAGCCTGGTGATAAATGTGTTTGGCTGGAATGCAGAAAGACAGGAATTGAATTCCTCTTCTTTCCCAGAGGCTGAACTTCTTCTGTCTCTTATCAAAGAATCTCTTATCAAAGCTCAGTTACAAAAATACAGCAACACAGCTTGCAACTCGTATCTCCTTCATCTAAATGTGCAGACATGCAGCAGGGCCATCTGTCCATGGACAAGGTCAAACAGCAAGAAAGAATGAAGTCTCTTGGACCCAGCTGGAAGCACAGAAACCTCACATACCCTCTCTTGGTCCCTCAAGTGGGATCATGACAGAAGAGAGGGGACAAGGCTGGAATTCAGCCAAAGCCAGGAGCTCCTGCCTCACACAAAGGCATTGCAAACCAGTTTGTCAAGGAGTCTGAAAGATGTTCAGTCCCACAAATACCCTGACCACAAGTCCCAAGAGTCACTGTCTGTGGCAATGCAATTATTCCCCCCTGCAAAACAAAGAGCTTGAAGAAAAGGAGCCCAATACCTCCTGTCTTAGAAGAATCTCCAAACCTAGTGGGATTCAAGTGAGAAATGAGGGTTCTCCATCCCCCAGGTAGAGAGAGGATTTGAATAATATCCCAGAGCAAGGTCCTAAGACTGTTACAAAATGCAGGATGGGGGAAGGAGACAACAGAAGTGAATAACACCTCTGATCACTACTTTGAGAGAACAGCAGCTGACCCTCCCCAGACTCCAGGAGAGAGTGATGACAGTGAGCCCCAGCTGGGGAGACATCACTGAAATTTAGGCACCACAGCACTGAGTCCTCCTGCTCATCAAGCCTTCAGAGTCTGATCAAGACTTACCACGTTAATGTAGAGTCACACTGATTTCAGTGAGCTAATTAAGTCTTGAGTACTCATAAGCTTTACTGTGACCTAATCCCCATTAGAGCTGTAATTGTACAGATTGATTTATCATTTGATACTGAAATTGGTTAGACTCCAACCAATAAACTCTTTCTGACAAGGGTCTTATTTCTTTTTTTTTTAACAAAAATGTAGGTTGTTTTATAAAAGTTAACCTTTTGGGGGAACATACAATTCTACTGAAAAATTTTCTGAAGAAAATTACTTCAGTGGCATTTTGACTGTCAAAATGTCAGAATGAAAGATCAGCATTTTTTCATACCCTTACACTACACTTATACTGTGAAGTTAAATTTATAAAGTTACAGCATCTTCCCAGAAATAGGAATTGCAGCCCCTGGCAGCTCTATTCCCAAGAGCTGCTGCAACCCCCTGCTGTGTCTGTGCTTCATGCTCTCTTCCCTGTCTGGTCTACAGGGGAGGAGAGTCTGCTGAAGTCGCCAAAAAGAAGCTTTTGCCAGAAGTCCCACCTCCTCAGAAGTTGTTCCATAAGCAGTAGAACTGTTGAAACCTGTTTTCCTACGATTTGGTGCCCTGCAGCCAGATTCTCCTGTGCCTAACAAGGTGCTAGACCTTCCCTCTCAAGGTTTTCCTACATCTGGGGTGTTATTCCAGTCTTTACCCGTGCGAATTCCTTCCCCCTGACAAGAGATGGGGCCGACCTTCCCTCCCCATCCACTCTCAGGAAACCATCAGGATGCAAACTGCCACCTCTGTCAAACTCAGCTGCAAGGGACCAGCAGATGAGAAGCCATGAGAGTGCACAGGCAGGTGCAGCACACACACACACACAAACATCCCCCCGTGCTCATAAGCCTGCCTTCCTAAGGAAACCAGCCTAAAAATAACCAGCTGTAGTTGCAATGTGAGCTGTGCCTCTGCTCCCTGTCAGTATGCATTAGAGCACTTCTTAATTTCACATTTCCGTGCCTTGTCTCAAAAGAAAACCTGCTATTTCTCCTGTGATCTTTTCCTAGATTCTTTGTATTTTTACCACTGTGTATTCATACTGTTTTCCGTGTCAGAGCAGTCCCAAGACTGCAATATAGGCTTAGACATTCTGCATTCAACCTCTTTGCTTAAAGTACATTATAACACATGAATTTTAATAGTTGTTAGAACAGAACATTTTATTTTTAACCTGCAATGTAGCTCACTTTATATGCAACTCAGGCAGAAATCTACAAAAGGTAATTTAGCTGTTAACTGGCACAGTCTATATATGCCAGAAAAAATGCACTGTCACTAGAAAACACTATATTTAGTAATTGTGTAGCAGAAGGAGTTAAAAGAGGTCTTTTTCCCCCTTCACAGAAACTATTTCTGTAGATTGGATCTGGTAAATGCAAAGCAACACATGCTAAAGACTCCTGTGTAAGTACTTCTGGTTTTGTTGGGGGATTTTTAAAGTTTATATAGAAATATTTGAGATCTTCTATATGGTCTTCCATTGAAAGCCACAATCAAAAGTTTGCATGTGTTCTTTCTCCACTGTCTGCTTTTAGCTGGCCACCACAGCCTCCTCTCCAACACTGTTATTTGTGTTTCTCTGACAGCATGAGCCTCACAAAAAGTGCCCTTTTATTTTGTCTTTCCATACAGTAATAACTCTTCATCATCACAGAAATCCAATATAAGCTACTTATTTTCAACACATTCTGTAACACAGAACCTTTGCTCACAAGATAGACTTCTGGAAAAATAATAATCCTGTATAATACATCTAAATCCCTCCTGATCAGTACTATATTCCCAAATAATTTCCTTGATTCAGCCAAGTTTCCACTCTGAGGCACAAAATCTGGAGGGGAGAAAGTTGAGCCGTCCAGGTGGCACAGACAGCATTTCACATCATTCCAGCAGCTCAGGAACTCCTGCTTCTCCTCACTGTCTCAAGTTCAGGGGAGGGACATGGACAGAAGCAGAACTGCAGCCTTTGCTGAGCATCAGGTGTCCTTACAGCAGACCAGAGGCCCAAATATTTAATGCGTTGCGAGGGAAGGTTCAAACACAGAGCACCAAGAAAGAAAATGGTGCAGTTACAGCACCAAAGCACACTGTTTTTGTTTATGTTTGCCAGAGCTTTCAACTGTTTATCAGAATGGCAACAGATGGCACAAGGCAAACGCAGGCACTTTTTCACAGTTTCCTACAAAACGAACAGATGTCTTCATTACATGCTACATGACCGCGTTTAACAGAATGTGACAAGAAGCAGAGGTAGAGAAAAATGGCATCTCCCTTTCCTAACCTGAATTGCCTCTTGGCACAGATTTGAGCTGTGCCTGAGCATGGGACTGAATGCACAAGAGGGAACTCAGAGTGGTTTTCACTCGCCTCTCATCCATCGTACCCGGCGTGCCTGGGAATCAAAGCAGGGACTTGGGGTGGGTCCATCCCTGGGGAGCCACAGCAGCTCTCTGGACCAGCCAACATGGACACAGGAGATGTTTTCATCATCCCTCCTTAGGAATGTTTTCAGGGCATGGCAGTGCTCACCTTCATGAGGGGAGCCCCTCCAGCAGAGCCCATATGAACCTTGACACCTTTTGTCTCTGCCAAAAAGGACACACAAGCCACAGTCAGGTGCTGCTGGGGCCACAGTCAGGTGCTGCTGGGGCCACAGTCAGCCCTTGTGCTGCCCAAGCACTTCCAGAGCTCCAGCAAGAAGATACAGCAGACCTAAAGAGTCAAAATGCCAAAGGTTTCTCTAGTGGTGCGAGTGACTAGAGCACCATCCACCAAACAAATCTGTTCTGAAAGCAAGGCTCATGTTGGGTTAAATACTGCCTGTCTCTGCTCATCAACTCAGCAACCCCAGGAAGTGCATGTCTTGCCACACAATGAGGAATAAGAGCGTGAAGGGTTGCTCTGTACTGGAGATCGATGTCTTCAACATTCATTTTTGCTAACTGCTGCTCCAGAAATCAGACAGACTTTCTTCTATTTTCAAATCAGCTAAAGAAGAAATGGAGAGAAGTGTTCAGGTTTGGTGGGTAATGGGCTCTTGACATCCACTCACTCAGGTGTTCTGTAACCAGCCACGGTTCTTAGCCCAAAGTGAATCAGAGTAAAATCACAGCTGATGTGAACATTTTACAATAGGGCAGCAGACATTCATATATTTTATTTCATTTCTGCTGAAGGGAACAAGGCCAACCATTTCAGACAGCTCTCTGAGTCAGACATAACTTGCAAACCCACGTGCATTTGTGACTGTAAGGGCAGGGACAGAAGCAGAAAGGTCTGCAGCAAAGCACAGCCTTGGGCATATTTCTTCCAGCTGGAAGCTTAGAATTGCTTAAATGCAGAACTGTGTTCCAGCCTCTTAAAGAAAATTTCAGACTCTTCATAATAAAGCCAAAATCTGTCTCCAAGCCAGGCTGTCACAACACAGTGGGAGGAAAAACCCATAGTGAACAGAACAGACTTTGAAGGCACTTCTCTTTGCCCACAATATGCATGGTTACAAAGGAAGAGACTGAATCCTGTCCCTCTTCCCAGAGCTTCTCCAAATCATCCAACACAGTGGAAATTTTCATATTGTAAAATGCTAAATCAATTAGTCAGGGTTTTGTCAGGCACCAGATGTGCCAGTGAGGCAAATTCTCTTTCCAGCTCTATCACTCTCCTAGTCTTGCTGGGTAAACCTCAGAACTGGCTGTCTTTCTTCCTGCACCTTCAAGGGCTGTACAGTCCCTACAAGGGGCTTTATACAGTCAAGACAACAGTCTATAAAACATCAGCAGACTCCCTTTTTGGGAGGTGTTGTCTGCCAGCCCAAGAAACAGAGGCCCAGGATCTCCTTCATCTGGCACCAGCTCACCTCAAAGGTGCTGAGATATCTGCAAATCTGCCCATCTAGACACACACTGTTGGCCTGCAGCACTGGGCAGTGGGCTTCATAAAGTCATAATCAACAGGAAACAGAGAAGGCTCCAGAGTTCAGGACACTAAAGCAGTCATCAGATAAAAGTAGTCATCAGCTGCATAATATTTATCAATACCTATTGCATCAGTGAGCTGTGATCAGGCTGCTTGACACTGCCTGCCACACATGTGGCATCCCTGAGCTGCAGGAATGTCCTCCTCATTCACAGACAGGGCTGGTACCTGCACAGGGCTGTGACAAAGGGGGGCCCTAATGGCTCCTGAAGGGCTGGAGCCCACAGAGCAGCCATCTGCTTATTGCTCCTCATTTTACCCTGGCAGAGGCAAAACTGACAAAAATCACTTCCCCCTCAGCCACAGAGGGGTTTATGCAGTGCAGTCCTCTGCTACTCACCCATGGTCAGCATTCCCAGGACAATGGAGACAGCCTTTGCTGCTGGTAAAATTCTCCCACATGAAATGGAATTTCCAAAACCCATCAACATGTCCATTCCCAACATCAGGAATGACAGCCCAGGTAAATCCTTTGGCTTTCAGATAACTTGTGCTCAGCCTAGCAAAACTCCATTTCTAGCTGCTTAGGAAGACCCCAGCCTGACTTCTACTTCAGAATACCATTTTCAGGAGTTGATCCCGTGCTAATGGGAGGCCACAGGAGCCTTCCCAAGGATTTCAGCAGATAAGATCAGTCCCTCTGGTAGCACGAAAAACAGAATGTAATTGCAGGATGACTACCATCCCCTGAGGAGAAAAAGAATATCAGGATGCAGCAGAGCAGGAATTCTCTCAAGGAGCAAGGAAGAAAACATTTGTCATGTTTTTAGGCAGGAGTACTCTCTCTCACCATTCTTTCAACCGTTTTATGACTTTAATGACTGGCTTCTCATTGTCTCAGCAGAATTACAGAATTTTCTCCTCCCTTCCCCTCATCTCCACCTCGAAGATTTCATCTGCAGCTGCTCACAGAGGTATTGTCCATCTGGAAGGCAATGACTGCTAAACCCAAAGTTTCTTGTGGAGCTAACTTAGCAAACTGCTTCTCACAAGCCTTATGTTCATCACCAGTTCTCTGGGCCTCTTCCTAGTGGCATCTGGCAGCCCCTCTAGCACTAAGAGATCACACAGGGTCTCATTAGCAGCACAAGGCACTGCACAGCAGGGGCTCTGTGCATCACTTGCAGTGATGTCCTTAGTATTTATGTCCTGAAAGAAAGTGTAAAAATACAGGCAGTGGTGACACAGAACACTTCCTGCATGTCACTCTAAAATCCACAGCAACAGTCTCACCTACCACACAAGAAGGCAGAACCCCAGATCTATCCTATGTTTGAGTGCATCTCCATGTGTTTGTGAGGACATTTAATGCAAGCCTCAAAATTGTTCTTAATGCACTTATCTCTGCACAGAATGTTGAAAGCTCAACTGTTTCCACAACACTAAAAGATTAAAAATCTTCTTTCTAGTGAAAGGGGACATGGGGATTGAAACTAGATGATCTTTAAGGTCCCTTTCCACCCAAACCATTCCATGATTCTGTGAAAAGCCAAATATAACAGAGACTTCAAATGTCTACATCAAGTGGCTGATTTCTGCATGTGCCCATAACTGTGACTTGGGTGTCCTTCCCACCCAGCCCAGAAGTCTTTGTGCCCTTCCTTATCTTAGTCAAGGGTTCATTGGGGTCTCTGTCTTCATGTTGGCTCCTTTGAAGGGAGGCAAAGGTGGATACACTGCAAACCACATGGTTTTTTTAAAAAAAATACTGATTAAAATATTCACTTCAGAATAGGACATCTAGGTTTGAGGTTCCCCTGAGAGTACCAGTGCCTCTCTTTACTCTAATTAAGCTTGTATTTCTTCCTAGCTATCTACATCTTACCTATCTTGCTAGAACCCACAAGAATAACAAACAGGACCAACCTACAAGCCAGGAAACACAAAGAGCTGTGACAGAGAAGCCCTGGCATCCCTGACATCATTCATACCATCTGCAAAGAGACCCTTTGATGCTCAGATTACACCTCTGCAACAATAGAAGCTGTCTTTGTTGTTGTCTTAAACCAATTCATCTGTACAAGTGCACACACTGTAACTCATCCATTGAAGAAAATATGTGTAATCTGGATTTTGCTTCAGCATTTTCCCCAACACACAGGAGGGGAAAGGTCTCTGGCATTGGCATCTCATTGGTGGAAAAGTCAGAAGGCTACACAGCTTGAGTTATCCAGACATATCAGACATTCCTCTTGGAAGGAAGGCCACCATGAGCATCCTGAAGCAAAGTTTCTCCTTCAGAAATTCAACCCTCCAATTCTGCTTCCTACAAATATACTCTGCCCTATGAGCTATCATCAGCTATAGAGAATGAGAAAAGACCATCCACAACTTGTTACATCCTTTGCTCAAAGATCACTGCATAATGAAGAGAGAGACTAAATCAGACAGCAGGTCTTCTGTAAACTGAGCATTTGCTTACACACCAGAAAAGGAGCTCCTAAGACTATGTTTAACACCATCTGAGGATCCTTCCATACAATATTACCATCAATAATCACAGAAGCCTAGCTACAGAATGTTGTACTCTGTGACAGCTAAATATATCAGGCCTAATTAGATAACACAGGCCAAAAAGCAAAAATCTGCAAACACAAGGGAATGCAACCACAAGGGCCAGGAAGATGAAAGAAACCCTGCAAATTAAGTGAAGGGATGAACCTGGATTGAAATCATCAGTCTCAACACCATAACTGAAATTTAGGAAAGGTCAGCTCTAAATAAGGATCCTGGTTTGAAGTGCACAGCTGGGGTCCCTCTGTGACTCAAACCAAGAGCAGGCTCCAAACACTCTCAGAGCTAGAAAGGATGCACTGGGGAATTTACCTCAGCTGGTGTATATCAGCCTGGCTCCATTGACTTCAATTAGCCCGATGTTAAATCTCCAGTGTTGACTTCAGTGGGATTACAGTGATTTACATCAGCTGAGGAGCTAGCATTTCACTTTCAGGCAGACTCCTCTGTAGCATCTTCATTAATGGAAATTCCATATAAAGAGAAGAAAAGGAGACATTCTCTGTTCTTACATCTCCCACTACCTCCTGTAACGAGTGTATCACAAATGAAAGAGATGGACTGGCAGCCAACTATAATTAGCTCTGTTTTGCTGCAGTTCAATCTGTGGTTACAATTGCCCTTTCTTTGCTATAAAGATCCAGCTAAGAATTGCTAGAGCCACTCCTTGCCCTTCCTGCCTCTCCCCTTTATTTAACAGCTCTAAACGCAGGTTTTCCTAAAGGCACAGGGTTCTTGCCCTTTCCTGTGCATGCACAGCTGGCAATTATTGCAGGCAGCCAGCCCTCCCACTTCCCAGCTCCCTCTTCCTGCCTCTTTTCCCTAAATCTGTAAACACAGGAATAGCTGTCTTTTTGCTGGATATTACACGTGTATCCCAGGTTTGAATTCCACGAGATACTTCAACCCAGTAAACTGTGAAACATGCAACAAGACACCATGGTCCTTCCACTGTTGCTGGAAAGCAACATCCTGGTTCCTCCCAGGTTCTAGATGAGAAATATTATCTGAAACACACAAATAACAGCCTTTTGAGGAATCCAGGGAAGGCATCCATAATTCCTACTTCTAGGTGCCCAATCTCAGTGGTGTGCTCAGGCTGCTTTACAGCCAGTGGAGACTTCAGAGACGATTTAGGAGCTAAACTAGGGGTTTACCTTTCCCCATGGAACATATAACATGCCTAAGCTCATAAATTAGGTACCTTTATTAGAAAGCCTTAAGATGGTATGAATATTCTCAAAATACCTGTAAGATCCATTTCCCCCTGAACTCTTTAAATCTCCTGAAAACATGAATCAGACAAAGTGAGGAACTTTGCTTAGTCCAGAGCTTTCTTAAAATATGAAGACCTTGAGATTTGCACAGCTGTTCAGCATCAGATCCTGCTGCCCAGTACCAAAACTGGTTTCTGGGTGGAATTACGTAAATCATGGACTTCACATTTCCCAGTCAAATTGCAGTGGTTTCAGATTGATCTAAAATGAGTCTGAATGTCTCAGTGAAATTGGCTATTTAAAATACTGTTTTGAGCCTGAAATACGGGATTTCTCTCCAAAATTGTTTTAAATTTATGTTTTGCTACAATTTGTCACACTGTTCTAAGGTTTAAATCAAAAATGTAGCATTTTAATTTAAAAAGAGTTCTCTTATGACTCATTTTTAATCTGAAAGTGTAAGAGACCAAACCCAGCTCTGACTGACAAACATGTCTAGTTCCCTCAAAAATTCATTTTTCAGTAAGTAAACAGGATGTTTAAATGAAAAACGTGCCACTCTAGTTTGGGTATCAGTGAAAAATCACACATACAGGTCCCAAAATCTTACCCTTAATCTGTGCCAACTACTGGTCCTCTAAGGACTACTTTGAAGAACAAAGTTTCTCTATGACCCAGTCAAATGCCCCTCAGAAGAAGAGTTGATTTAACAGGGAATGGCAAAATTCATAATCTGTCACCTTTTCACAGCTTTTTTTATATTCTTGACTGATCTAAGTACAGAACAAAGTCACATGTAAGCTCTAGTACAAAAATATCTCCTTTACTGGGACAGGCTGTGACTTGGCTACAGGAAAGGTGCAATAATTTCTCCTTGCACACAACACTTTAAAAGTTATGATGCCTCAGATTCTCCTGTTTCCTTGTTTCCTCTTCTGTCTTCCTACCCTCAAGGGCCTAATACCCAGCCACTCTTTCCTGAAAAATAACAAGAATCATTCTCTCCACGGATACAAAGCTCTCCTTTCTGGTAATTAAACAATAGTTTCAATGTACTGGAATGTGAAGGATGGATTAAAACTGACTGTGGAAGGAGATAAAAGTGCACACACTACTTAGAACTTTTGAAAAGCATAGTTCTATACAAAAAGATTCATATTCCCTTAGATGAGGTCTGTTCTTTCCTTATGTATTTGTACAGCCGTTGTCATCTCACAGCACTGGAGTTTAAGACTCACTCCCCAGTTATTGGTCATCATCTCCTACAGAGTTGTTAAGCCCAAGAAGATGCCTTTTTATGTCAAGAATAACTTTTATCTGGAGTGTTTCCTAGGTAGTTGATGGGAGGATGAATTTACTTTTCCAGGAAAATGTCACTGAAATATCAGACACACTGCCCACTTTGGTGGTTGTTGTTTCATTTTTACTATTTATTTATTTCCCCTGTAAGCTTCCAGTTTTCTGGACTTGTCCTCCCTCCCTCCTCCTCCTCCCACAGAGCTCACAGATTTTTCCTCTAGTTTTGCATCATGCCACTTTCCAGTCATGGTTTGCATAACACATCCCTACTCTGCTGTGTCTCTAAGCCTCGAAGTAAAGTAATTTTAATTTTAACCATACAACTGAATTTAGCTCTTCTGAAGGTCTTTAGTTTAAGTCCAATGGAAGGGGGACATTTTGGTCTTCTTGCAAGACAGTCTGGAAATGACTTCAAGAACTACCATTATCAGCTGCATCTGAAAAAAAAAAAGGAATTATAAATAATACTGGCAGAGACCAGGGAGAGAGGAGGCATGGGTGATAGAGAGTTCTCAGTTTGTTAAAAATCACAGGAGAGGATAGGGAAAGTTCTGGGCAGGTGCTCTGAAGTGAGATACTGACCTACAGGAACAGCTTTAAAATCGTGCAAATTTTATATATATTTTTAGAGAGACAAAGAATCAGACCCTTGGCTGGTCACATGACTCCAGGAAGCTGGGATTCAAAAAAACAAATATTGGATCTTTTGACAAATAATGTGGGTATTGACTCAAGTACAGGTTGAATGGTGCCCTGAGCAACCTGATTTAGTGGGTGATGTCCCTGACCATGGTGAGGGGAGCTTGGAACTACATGATCAGTGTCCCAACCTTTCCATGATTCTGTGATTCCATGGCTCACTGGAAGTGCAGCCATGCAGAGCTCTGAAAGAGCTACACTATAACAGCAATGAGGCAAAGAAAATTGTTCTACTCTTCATATTTTCTAATCTGAAAAGGAGTGAAGGAAGCCCCAGAGCTTCTCCCCTTAAAAATGACTTGTTCTTTAAGGCCTCCTCTCTTTCTCAATCTTATATCTCCCCTCTTTTGACTCCTCTTTCTTAATTTCTTTGTTTCTTCCTCTTTCTCAGTGATCTCACTCCAAGTTCAAGATGCTTTCCCTGCACTCCTGCTGCCCAAGGTCCCATTCCAGGGAGCCAAGGACAGCTCCTGCTGCCACCACCAGACCTTCCCAACAGCTGTGGTAGAGCCTGTGGCTGAGCCCTTAACCTCCCTCTCCACATAAGAAAATTTAATGGCCTTCTGAATTTACTTTGACAGAGAAATAAGGGATTCTCATCATTAGGCAGATATTTTCCAAATACTGGCTCTGTCCTACTAACAGCTTTGTCTGTATTTGGCAGGTCTGTAATTACACAAGAAATTAATATAAACTCTGTTTTTGAGGTTATATATTGAACATCTTCCCAGGAGTTGGAGAGGGGTAATCCAATGAATTGCATGAAACCAGTGACAACACTAAGATTTTATACACATCTCAAATATCTCCTCCTGCCATGTGAAATGTTTTAAAATTCTTGATCATTAATTTTTTTTTTAGAGTGCCCATTCAAAAAATCTTTTTTCTTTCTTTAATCCTTGCCTCTGTGTTCCCTATTCAACATTTTTAATGGCCTTTCTTCTAATACCACATTCACCTCAAGTGACATTAAGCTGATGTAATAGAACCATTTTAATCAGTAACAATCAATTTTATTACTATGAAAACCTTAGGGACAGAACATTAAATACATACCATGTAATTAGTTTTGATAAAACAAGCCTTCATCTTAGCAAATCAAATATAATGAAAAGGAAATTTAACAGCTATAAAAATCTATGGCATGAAGTAGGAGTGAATATGCATTCTATATGCACAGCACTACAGCAGCATGTTTCATTTCATCCACACACATAATCCATGTGAGGGCAAAGATGAATTCTGGAAAGTCTCTGGAAATGAAGGAATACCCCAATATCTTTTATTGATAACATCTACTTTAAATGCTTTGTTTATTAACTACATCAGTGGCTGAATCTTAGAAGAGAGTTCAGCCTGCGAGGAGGCTGCAAAAGCACTTATTGAAGGCACTTATTGATGCAATGAAACCAAGATGAAAAGGCCTACTGAGGAAAGCAGAGTAAAAATCCACTACCTAGCTAGTGATAAAACCAGAGTTTCTACCTCTGTATTTATTCACAGGGTAATTAATATCTGACATGGTTCTGCATCCTCTGTGCCACTAAGGCTGGAAGTGTTTACAAACAACCATTAGTCCTGTGTCAGGAGAGCAGGCTGGGCACATAACAGCCTCCCCTGTAGGCACAGACCAATATTTCTCCAGCAGCCAGGAATTCCAGCTGAGGTCACTAGCAGCATGAAGGCACTTTATTCTGTTTCTTACAAGGACCATGTTCTTGTGCAGCTCATGATATTCCTGGAGCAGGAACACTTAATAGGACAGAGGGGATTTGGTGACGGATTTTTCTTTTTCATTAGCCAGGGGTTGTTTTGTTTCAAATTATTTGGAAAATATAAATAATGTTTCCACACTTAGTAATGGTCCACTGGGGGCATATTTAAGTTGCAATTCATCAGCCTGGAGTTTTACCACACAGAGTGCAGCACAAGCTACAGAAATAGTCATTGAGACTCCATCTTTCCAGCCAGGATTCAGCAGTCTCCCAGTCCAGTCTTCTCTCCTTCTTTTCTTGGCCAAACGACCTCCTGGTCCTTGGGAAAGACTCAATTCATTTTTCAGATAGCCATTAAGATTACTTTACACTATTCCACCCCAGGGGAACTGAAAAGCTGCACCAAAATCCAGAACAATTGACAATATTTTCTTCTCAACAGAAAATTGGATTTTCTACTAAGCTTAAAATCTCTTCAAGGAAAGTAGATTGCTTCAGAAAGTCTTCTGATTCTAAATCAGTTTTCCCAGAGCAGATTTTGATTCAATATTTTCAAGGGGTTCTCATCAAAATACCCAAAGCTTCAAAACCAAAAAAGTCCTTGCAACTTCCCAGGAAAAGTTCTTCACTAAGTTCTGTCTATAAAAATTACAAGTATTTACTACTTTCCTCAACTATTGCAACATGAAAACAAGGCATTTCCTGACTAGTTCTATTCAAGCACTTTCAGGTCCTGGTTTTTCTCACTCTTCCCCACATAAATCAGGAACCACACCACAGCCAAGAGGCTGTAACTACATCTGATGGAACCCTTCACGCTTTGTCAAAAATATCCTCTGCAGAAACCAAGGAATGTGATGAAAGGGAAAGGCTGTGGCCCAGGAACTGAGGAAATACACCTGAGTTTGGGGAACTGCAGCTAGTGTGGAGTTCCAGGTTTGGGAAGGACTCACAAGATGGGTGCTGTCAGGGCTGAGGATGGGATTTCCTGAGGCTCTGGACGTAGGCAATGGCAGCCAGCACATCACTCCAGGGCAGAAGAGCCTTGGTCTCCAAGTCATGGCCATGGATGGGACTCGGGACTTTTGGAGTCAGAGGTTCCAAATGGTCTCACTGGCTGCTGGCCCAGCCCTGGGCCAGATCCCCTCTGCAGGTTGCCCCAAAGTTGGTGGTCCTGGGACAGCAGAGCAGCAGCCCAAGTGGATTGGTCTCTGCTGGAGAGCTGGGACTGTGAAAGCTTGGCTGGCACTGGCACCAGTCCAGCCACAATTCCTGAGACACAGAGCAGCTGCTACAAGCAGCAAAACTGACAAGATCATCGATTTCTCTGAGAAGCTGCAGCATCTGGGGAGCAGATTTCATTTCGGAAACGCTGTGTGTTGATGTGTCTAAAACAGTCTTTTCTTAGGTTTTCTGGTTCATGTGAAGTAAAGAGGAAGGCTTGTTTTAGACTGAGGGGGGAAAAAACTCACCACAATTTTCTGCCACCTGGAAACCCTGGGGGTTGAGCTGTCTATATTTGGTGCAGTCTGTGTCTGATGAAGGAGAAGAATTGGGCTGAGAATCCTGCAGGACCAGCCTGACCCACCCCTTTGCTGTGCATTATTATCCTCTGGGCTGGGGTTGCTCACAGCCAGGCCAGCTCCACCACGTGGGATGTGCAGCCACATCCTCAGCCTGGTATCCCTCTGAACTAATGGTGACTCATGCACAGGGGCAGCTTTTTCCCAAGTCATTGCAAGTCCCACAAGCCAAAAACAAATGTTCGAAAGCAACGTTTGACACTCAAAACTGAATCCTCGATTCAAGGTGACCTTGCAGTTTTTATTAATGCTTTGATCACCTCCATGTCTATGAAATGACATGATTCGATTACCATGTGTTACATCCTCACATTTACTCATACCTCAGAGGGCCTAATTTGTGCCTCTGATGTCTTTCTGAAGCAATTTCTATGGAAATATATTTTTAAAATTCCTTTAAGTGTATAAATTGTATTATTAATTCAACATACTACTTTTGCTTCATTGTTCTTTTTTTTTTCCCCCTTTCCTAGCTGTTAGAATACGTGAGAGGAAATTTAAGCTGATGAGCCGGTAGGAATGTATCACCTCTTTATATCACTGAAAGAAACATTCTGTTTCCAATCTGGACCATGTAAAGATAGGTGCTTAAATTCCCGCAGTTTGATACTTCAGGATGAAAATCTTGGTTTGGCCAAAGTCAGTAGCAAAATTCTTACTGATTTGAATGGGGTAGAATCAAATCTAGGGAGTGACGACAAGGCACCTCTGTTCAGCACATTGGTCTCTCCTGTTATCTGTGCAACACATGAAGTTTGTTGATAACTTAATAGGAATAAAATATTCATTGACATTTTTTATGTGTGTCTGCATATGCACTGCAGCTGGATGAACAAGTCATCATTCCAGGATCCTAACTTTTTGTCTGATCACAAATTACCAGCCAAGGCAGTGGTTTTCATCACTTTTATTCTATTTTTCCTAAATGTGCAATGGATCAGTTTAGGAATGCAAGCTGCATTTTGTAACTAGCTCACAAACAGCCTGTTCACGTCAGTCTTGATCCAAGAGAGAACTTAAACCTGTCCCTAGAAGGGGTTACATAAGATTTAAAATATTTCCTTGCACAGTGACCCGTGTATGCTGCCTGGACAAAACAACTCACGCATTCCAGCTTCACTATCAGACCTCACAGTTCCCTCACAGGATCCAAGAGTGGAAATTTGTGCAGGGAGGAGTGTGACCTGTCTCCATCGATGGACTACAGCAGATCCGTAGGGGAGGGCTCTAAAACAGGGCACTGAAACACTTCAAGAACACTCCCCTGACCACCAGCAGCCTGAGCCTCAAATTTTCAGCAGCAGAGGGGCTTGAGGTGCTTTGCTGGTGTTTACTAAACCTGTGTGCAGTCCTTCCCCATTGCCCAGCCTCCCCATTAGCTCCTATGAGCTCCCAGCACCCAGAACATCCTGCAGCAGGGAGTGCCTCGGCCTCACATCACATTTCAGGAGAAGACACTGACTTCTGCTACACCCACCACCCAAACAGGATGTGAACAGGCAAGGCCTTCAAAAATCTTAGGAAATGTTTCAGACTCTTGAATAGAAAAGGTTATTGTTTCTTTGCCAGAGCAGTAGAAATAACACACTGTCAAAGGTGAGGGACACTGCACGATCCCAACTTTGTCACTGCCCATGGGTAGATCCACACTCTCACTCTTTCCTGATGAACCCTCCAAGTTACAAGTAAATTTCAGAAAAGCCATAACATCATTTGTTGTACAAACACTCTCATGGACAATTATTTACTGTATATTTGCTACAATCTCTCCTTTCTGCAGAAATTATGGAGGGATAAAATCTCACCTTCTCATCTGTTCACAAACAAACCAATAAGCAAGGCTGCAATTGCAGCCACTAGAAAATCAATCACTGACATTTCAGTTGGTTTAGCTCATTTGGAAGGACGTACATGGATATATTTGTGCTGTATTTGTCTGATTCTAATATACATTCACGTGCCTGTATACATTTCCATGTCAAGTTGCAGTAATTAGATCTATGAAATACAAACAGTCAGGCTTTTATGGTGTTCTTCCTCCCTTCCTCCCCCAACACTCCTACACTAGTAACTAGAAATAAATACAGAGTAACATGAGAAAATGGGGAAAGGGAAGGCTTTAAAAATATCTACTGATTTCTGCATGGAGGAGTTGGTTAGGGTAGCACCAAACCCTCCCAGGGATCACTTGCTAAGTGGATTTACTGTACCAAGGTGACCCGACATGCTGCTCCTTAATTATCAGTGTGTGATGTGACATGTCACAGCACAGCTGTGGTGACACTGTAATATACATCTGTCTCCAGCCAGCACCACCCTAAAAGAGCAGCTTTCACAATAGATGTCACCTCCCTCTGGAAACAGGATTCAAAGGAACAGTGGTTCTGGCTTCATCCTGGGTGAAATAGGAAGGAAAAGGGTAATACCTACACAGCACCTTTATTACGTGGGATTTAGCCAGGACTTAAGAAATATGATGAGCTAAACACTTTGGATAGCTGAAGCACTTAGGCTTTCAAATTAGCCATGTTTGTTTTAGAAAGATCTTCAAATAAAACTGGGATGAGTTGCCTTCTCCTGATCAGAATCCAGTGTCATTCATTTTTCCCTTAAAACAAAGAGACATGGCAGGATTGGAGGGAACTGCTGTAAGCATGTCCAAACCCCAGGTGTGCCTCTGTGTGTGGCTGTGTGTTTATTAGTAGACAAAGGAATTATTATTGGAAAACAGCTCTTGCTTTTTAAAGGCAATCTGGCTTGTGAACACTCCCACCAGGAATCAATATGCAAATGCTGATACAGATGTTACCTAAGGTACAAGCCAGATCAAAGCAATGCTTGCAAAACTCAACTCCACTTTTTGGCAAAGGTGCTGATGGTGGAGAGGGATTAAAAATAAATGGGGCATAATAATTCCAGCCTGAAACTCCACTCCTTATGGGTAATGCACCAACCCACACAGAAGATTGCTGAAATGCTGAAACCAGCCAGACTGGCTGGGCTGATAGGGGAGATGGAGTCCATCACACTGAGACTTCAGACAGGGTCAGGTAGCACAGGGATCTGCAGGCTGGGGCAGGGAAGGTAAGAGGATAGCAGAAGATCAGATACCAGGGACTTTATAGCTGGCCTGCTGCCAGCAGACAGGTCAGAGGCAGAAAAGGACACAGGGAAGGAGAGGAGGGAAGGCACTGCCCTACAGGAAATGGGTTCTTTCTGTTCTCTGAAGGCTGTCATTGAAGCCACTTCAGTACCTGCAGAATGCAAAGGAAAAGATGCCAACAGTGTTTTACTTGTCTGGTTGGTCCAGCTATAGTTAAGGCTTCTTTGCTTGATATTTAGTAAGTCTGGTCTGAATCTCCAGTTCTTTTTACATCATAGACCTGATACAGTTGGACTAGATGATCTTGAGGACCTCTTCCAGCCTTGAAGATTCTGTGATTCTGTGATAATTTCTTCAGAGGATTATTTGCATCCCAACATATTCCAGATTCTCAGTCAAAAGTTGGAGTCTGAAGATGTTCTCTCCACTAAAAGTATCCCTTATAGGTCTTCTCCTGTCACAGTCTCAGAGGTGAGAGAATGAGGGAGATTTTCAGAGGAGTTGCCTCTTAATTGGAAGTAAATAAATAAATCACACACACAGAGATGCAGCTGGAAAAGGCAGCTCATCTTCAAGGTCTGAGACAAAAACTTCAGGCTAAAATGATTCTGAGACAAATGTCCTGAGATTCACTTAATTGTAGGAATTGCCTTGCCACCCACTCTTTTATAAATGCACAACAGTACTCAAAGCTGCCTGAATGACAAGCTATATTAAAAGGTGGAAGGTGAGAGAAATTTACAGTACTAAAAAAAATAAATCTCAGTCATATTAAGCAATCCTCCTTTCAAGTTGGAAGTCTTTTACACCAAAGTGTTCCCAGCAGCTCTTGCAAGGAGTAAGAATTGGGCCCATTTCCTTTTAAACAAGGTGTCAGGAAATAAATGTACATTGTACCTTTTGTGTTTCTTCTCTCATTGTTCATATAATAATGAGCAGACACTGTCACAGGACCCAGAAGATTACATTTCCCATCTGCTACAGACAGCACAGAGCATTGGTTTTACATTACCATGTAGGGTTCAGGACCTGTGTTCACAAAAGTCTATTAAGAATACACACTGACAGAAGATTCCAATTAAGCAGCAGAGGAAAAGGGGGAAAAGCTGGAAAAAAGACTGCAAAAGTTTGGCTTCGAGTCTTAATTTCCTGGAAAACTAGAATGCTTTGGGCTGGTTCTCCTCCAGGTGAAAATGCAGAGCTCTCTGCACAGTAAGAACAGCATCACAAATGAGGTTGAACACGTGGCCATGCACTATTGTCCAAGAGAAAAGAAAATCAGCCTCTTGTGTGACTTTGCACAGAAAAGTCAATGATAATTATTGACTGATTTAGTTCACCCAAACAGGAAGGTCAGAAACTCTGCTCAGAGATGGCTGAGTTTGGATCACACCTGGTAAACAGGAAGGGCAGGGACCAGTGTGACAAGCCCAAACTGGGTGTGCTGGAAACCAGAGAGGAAAATAGCAACAGGATGGGTCTGTCAGCACCTCACGGGATACCTTATCCAGCACAAGTCCCAGGAGGGCAGGTGACCCGAAAAGCATGAACTGTAACACACAGCCTATGATACTCATCTCCTCCTTCAGTCTCCAGGCCACCAGGACAAGGCTGACCCTTTGTCCTGTTCTTGAAAAGAAACTGTCTTGGGAAGAGCCTCTGACATGAGCTCTGTGTCAACTTTACTCGTAAACACTGACTAAAGATCAAAACCCCCCTTTTTATTCCCTTTTTTCATGCATCTTCTCCTTATCACTTTTAATGTATTTTCTAGCTTTTCTTTTATGTTCTGTTGAGCACATAAAATAAAAAGCATCTAGTTTAGTTGGCCACTACTGGCCATTCTCCAAAGCTACTGTGAGTCTGTGAGATGCAGACAACATCTGACCATAGCACGTGGAGACATGGTTTAATGGTGGGCATGGTTGTGGTGCTGGGTTGATATTTGGGCTTGGGCACCTTAAAGGTCTTTTGCAGCCTTACAAATTTTAGGATTCTATGATCTTTTGTATTCCTTATATATTATATTGCAATCACATTTGGTTTTATCATTTCCTGTGCCTTTACAAAAAAATCTGAAGGTGACTTTTTGAGCCAAAACTCAGCAAGGTGAAGTGTTTGCACTCAAACCCATACCTGATGTAGGTGTTTAATATGGCACAAGTGGCAGAATTTATATTGACACCTCTGAGACTCTGGGTCCTCTCCACCCTTTCAAATCAGGCATGTATAAGTGCACCTCTTGGTGAGCTGTGGCTGAGACTGAAACCCCTGTTTGGGCAATAACCAGCCAACACTTTGTGTCCAAGCACAAAGGCACAGCTCTAGGTGTTTGCCTCTGCAAGGGCAGCATTTGTAAGGCACCACCGAAGTCCCAGGGCAACAAAAGCCTTGCCCCCAGGACAGTGCAGGGCTCAGAAGCCCCAGATCCCAATCCTGCTCCACACTGCTCTGCAAACACAAGTTTTCAGCTGGTTGTGTGGCCCAGCAGAGCAGTGTCGTGAGTAGGACATCCTGCAGCACAGAAATGGTAATGAGAGCTCCATAACCAACGTCAGTCTGGGCACACACCAACCTCCCAGCCCAATTTACAGGCTGGGGAGAGCACAGGGGGCTTGGAGTTTTACTTGCAGCCCTCTGCAAAACATCCATGAGCATTCCAGGGCTGGTGAGAGGAGCACTGCAATAGTGTTCGTGTTTACTCCCCTGCCACTGTGTGATGCAGAGAGTCTGAACTTCAAAAAGAGAAGGGATCAGAGCCTTTAAGCATCCTCCCTAAAGCTTCACTTGATGGGCAATCAACAGCAGTGCTTTAGAAGAGAGTTACACAACCAGAGAAGTTATGAAGTGAGGCAGCTGCTTTTCCAGACATTAATGCTGCAGATGAGCAGTTCTGTGCTTCACCCTCTGTGCCAGTCAGGGGAGGGATCTTGCAAGGGAGGCTTGCAGGATTTAAAACTTTAACCTGCTACTCAATCATGCACTCCATCTGCATACAAACCTGCTCTGGGCTTCAAAGCAAGGGCTACACATGGCCTGACTACACAATCAAGCTTTGTACACAAAAGATGAGTTAAAAATTAACTGTGCCGGAAAGAAGGAAAGAAAGGGGGTCACCTGGCCAAGCTGTGAGCACAGGAGCAAAACACTCACAAGTAAACTTATTACACATAATGTGGCCACATATGTTCACTAGCCAGAGCAGCCCCCTGCCCTCCTAGAGCAGGAAAACAGATGTCTCTGAAATCAAATCACCTAAACGACCTCTATTTTTTGGGCATCACCTTTTTTCCCTTGCTGCCAGATTTGAAAGTCCAATTTGCCAGGATAATATCCCCTGCATGGATGGAGGCTTTCAAAGTTGAAGCACTCGTCTCTTAGCAACTGGAGAGGCTTGAAGGATCGTTTTGTTTTTTTCCTTCCCTTGATACCCACTGAGATACGTCAATTACTTAAATCTCCCCAAATAAAGATAAAGGACCAGATGTCCTCGTCACTCTCCCCATCCCAACCACAGAATGCAAAGAAGAGAACAAAACACCTAACAAAGAAGGAACAACCCAGTCTGTATCCTACTGACCAGTGGCAGAGCCCAGGGCAAGTGAAACCCAAAGGTGCTTGGTCTTTTATGAGAAGTGACAATGCCAGGAGAGAAGGGACAAATCATGTGCTGAGATCTGAGACTCATACTCCCTCCAACTGTGATGGAGATGGTCTGGGCACTTAAGCACAGAGGTCCTGGTTTATGGCTGAAGTCCCTCAGGAGACAACTCCAGGCTGGGAGGAAAAGCACTTTGGTGGACATGGGCACTGGGAAGTGATGGGCTAAACAGCTTCTCAAAGAAGAGTCCAGGCACAGCTGGATCCAGACTTAGTCCTAGACTTGGTCAATAGTTTAAGTCTTAGGCATTATATGTGCACAATCAATCCTTTATATCACTTAGCTAAGATTTCAAAGTTTATCATGCTAATAATCCCTTACCAAGAATCTGCTGTGGCAGGAGACCTCTCATCCTCAAGGAGTAACCTCCAGAGGTGTCCCCTCAAAAAGAGGTGTGGTGTGCAGCCTGCTGCTGTGCAGGAGAGCTCAGAGGCCCTGGGCTGTCAGCTATTTGTGGAGCAAGGTAATTGACTTATAGTCAAGACATGTGGTTCACCATTCCAGCCAGTCCTTGGTTACCACACTGCCATCCAGCCCCCCTGAGCTCCAGAGTAAGCTGGATGCAGCTGTCACAGCCCACTGGTGGTTATGGCACACGGGGAGGCAGCTGGGAAGGTCATGGGGGCAGAGAGCTCTGCAGAGCCAATGCCTGGGAGCAGCAAGGGATGGCTGCTCCTCCAGGCAGGAACACCCAGGAGCAAAGGTGATTTAGCCCTGGCAGTGCTCTCACCAACAGGCATAGCCCCAAAGAGCCTGGACAGGGTGGGCAGAGGTGGATACTGGTGTCCATCCAAAGTCCAAGACAAGTCCAGGGAGTTGGTGGAGCAGATCTGGGGAAAATCAGGGAGTCTAATCAGGAATAAATGGACCCAGAGCCATGAGCAGGGCTGGAAACAGGGCTACAACATGGGTCTGAAGTCCATGCAAAAACGGAGGCCAAAAACAGGCCTAGAAACAATCCACAAGGTACATTCAGGGTGTCCAACCCTGAGAGCAAATCCCTACAGCACAGCACCAAGGAGGTGGGTTCACCTACAGCAAAGCTCCTGCAGAGACTGAAGGCACAGGCTTGAGCTTAAATGGAATCTCTGGCAGAGGTTGAGTCCAAGGTGAGGCTGAAGAGAGCCATTAAGGCTCATTAATGCCCTCAGAGCCCTGACAAGGTGTTTGGAAGCATTGGGATATGGACAGCAGAAATAGGTTATGGACAGGATTTGAAATTTCTTCCCCCATGCACACCTCTCTGCTGAATAACACCCTGCAGCATCATCCAGGTCACATTGCTCCCTCTTCTTCACAGGCAGCTTGTGGCATCAGGAGAGTACCCACCTCACACAAATCACTGAGACTGGTGCCACAGAGCATCTTCTGCACCGAGTCATGGGACTCCGAGTCAATTGGGATTCCACAGTCAAATTTCTGTATATCCTGGAGTTGCTCCCAGAACAAGCTGCTAGGACAGACAGCTCTGGCTGCTGTTCATCTGCCCCTGAAAAAGTGGGGCTTCGTGGATTCCTTCCTGTGGAGGCCTTTGTCCCACTGTGGGGCGCCATGGATGCAAGGGAGCATTGTGACACTGCGGGGCACCATGGCTCCAAGGGACCACTGTGACACTGTGGGGCCTGGTGAAAGCCAGGACATGATGGTGGCACTGTGAGGCCACATGGTGCAAAGGGCCTGTGAGAAGCAGCAGGGCTTTGGGGAATCAAGAGGCCGTTGTTGCGTTCCAGGGCCTGGTGGAGCTAAAGGGGCATTGTGATGCTGGGGTGCACTGTGCCTCCATGGAGATCATTGTGACATTGCAAGGGCCCATGGAATCATGGAGCAAGGGCCCATGGAATCATGGAGCCCAGTGTGACATTGCAAGGGTCCATGGAATCATGGAGCCCAGCGTGAAATTTCAAAGGGCCATGATGTCATGGAGACCATTGTGACATTGCAAGGGCCCATGGAATCATGGAACCCATTTTGACATTGCAAGGGCCCATGGAATCATGGATCCCAGTGTGACATTGCAAGGGCCCATGACATCATGGGGACCATTGTGACATTTCATAGGGCCCATGGAATCATGGAGCCCAGTGTGACATTTCAAAGGGCCATGACGTCATGGAGCCCA
>VZRX01001986.1:0-16376 GCA_013398075.1 Notiomystis cincta
TGGATTGGAAGAGACCTCAAAGATCTCTTTTTCCACCCCCCTGCCATGGGCAGGGACACCTTCCACTATCCCAGGGTGCTCCAAGCCCTGTCCAGCCTGGCCTTGGACACTTCCAGGGATCCAGGAGCAGCCACAGCTTCTCTGGGCAACCTGTGCCAGGGCCTGCCCACCCTCACAGGGAATATCATCATCGTAATATCCAATGTAAATATCTCCTTTTTTGGTTTAAAACTGCCTCCCTTGTCCCATCACTATCTGTCCATGTAAAAAGTCACTCTCCCTCTTTTTCATAAGGCCTCTTTAGGTACTAGAAGGTGCTAGAAGGTCTTCCTGGAGCTTCCCTCTCTCCAGACCAAAGAGCCCTGGAGCAGGACAGCACAGGTGAGCACAGGGGCTGAGGTGAGGCAGTTTGGTGGAAAAGCAGAAACCAAAATGAAACCACATCTGGAGAGGACCCTGCAGCACACCCAGCCAGGAATGTGAGGTGTGGGGCAAGGAGAGGGTGGGAAAGAGGCACCAGGTTATTTTTATATAACTAGCACAGAGAGAAACTGAGGCAGGGTGCCCTGACTTGCTGGGTGGCTTTTGCTGGGTATTGCAAAGTCCTGCTGGGTCAGGGTGTTCCTGGGGGAAGCTCCCTCCCAGGGAAGGCTGCAGGATCAGCAGGAGCTCACAGGGATTCCAGTAAACCCCCTGTGCTCCAGCAAGAGCCTTTCCCAGCTTGGGGAGGAGCAGCACGAGGGGATTCTTTGCTTTTCCAGGCTCTTTGCCTGGGAAAACCAACAAATTTTGGGGCCCTGGGAGCAGGTGGAAGAAGACAATGATCCAGATGCATGGATGAGATTTTTCTGCCATGAAACTGGATCAGAGTGTGCCCTCACAGCCCAAGAGTTTCTGGGCTCCTGTTCCATGCTGCTGGGTAAACAGGATGTTGATATAATTAGCTTTCCTGTCATCAAGCCTATAGTAGCTGTACAGTGGAAAAAACCCTCCTGGCACTGTTGGGCCATTTCACTGTGGAAAGATCCAGGGTCTGATTTCAGCTCCCTCACTCCTTTTCCTCCCAAGCTGCAGGTGGGAGATCCCAGAGGTCTCCTGCTTTGCCTCCTTAACACTTTGCCTTCCTCCCCAGCCCTGTTTGAACCTGAGAGGTGGGAAAAAAGACACTTGGAGCTCGGCAGAGGGAAAAGAAGTTGGCTTGGAAGATGATTTCTGGGAGGGTGGGTTTGGGCTGGGTGTGGAGAGCACCTCTGCCACGTGAGGAGCTGCCTCCAGCCCCTGCTGCTGCTGGAGACAAGGTGGATGCTTGTGGGACAGAGCAGACCTGCACTACCATTGCCATGGATTTATACAGGGCTGGTGGGAGCAAAGGGCCCTGCAAATACCCCTGATCTGGAAAAGAGATGGTCTGTGTGTCCTAAAGGAAAAGCTGAGCTTTGAATCCTTCCCCCAGGCAGATGGGGATGTAAACCACCCCAAACTTTTGGTGTGATGACAACTCCAAATGCAACAATAATCACTGAAATGTGAAATAAACCAGCAAAACCAAACCAAAAAACCTCCTCCCCCCTATAAGGTTGCATTTTAGGAGGATGTGTGCAGAACCTCAGCCCTTCTCCAACTGCCCGAGCTGGGGAAGGCAATGGACCCTCCTGAGATACAGATCTATAAATTGTGTTATTTTGGGGGGAAGCTCTGTCCAAACATCCCTGACTGCCTGAAGCCTGGAGGCAGTGGGCAGAGCCCTGTGAGGTTTGCAGAGGAGTGGCTACGTGCCCATAGCTACACTTGGGCAGCAAAGGGACAAAAACAAGTGGAATAAAAGCTCCTGGGTGGCCCCAAAACTCCCTTTGGGCCAGGAGGAAACATCCCAACCCTTGACTGAGTGGAGGCTGGTTGGGTTTAAGCCCTGTAGGGTTTTACATTCACAGCAATCATGGCACGGTGGGGAAGGGGCTGATGCAAGCCAGGATCTCACCTGGCTGTGGTGTGAGAGGCTGAGACCTTGGGTGGGCTCAGTTTCTGTGCAGATATTGGGTTTCAAAGGATTCACTGCCCTCAGACCTGCTGGGACAGGCAGGAGGGCATCTGGCCTGGGTAGGGACGTTGTGGCACAGGCAAAACTTTCTCCTCTCTGGCAGCAACACCCTCACGAGGGGACCCTTGGTGCAGTTCTCATCTGAGCTGTGCTGAGGGTGCCACTCAAGCCCCTGCTGTGCCACGTGCCCCATTGCTGATGGAAAGTGCTGCTGAGCTGAGCTCTGCGTCCTCCCCTGGGGCTCTGCTCTATCCAAGGTCTGGCTCATGGTGGGGCAGGGGCTGGGGCCAGGCTGGGGGGCTGAAGGGGCTCTCCTGGCCTCACTTCCCCCCAGCACGATGGACACAGTGTGAGCTGTGCTGTGCTCTGCAGGATCCTGCCCAGGGCCCAGCCCTGCCTCTCCCTGAAACACGAGGAGCCGGCTGACCCTGACAGCTCAGGGCTCTCCCTCCCTCTGTATTCTCCTCACAGAGATATCCCTCAGGGTTTTCCCAAGCTGGAATAAAACCAGAGAGCCCTTGTGTTACAAAACAGAGCCACAGCCACAACTTTTCCCTGTGCTATTTTCCTCCTCCCTGCCCTACCAACTCCCCCCAGCACTGTCAGACCAGCTGGAGCCACTGGCACTAAAAACCCTCCAGGACCCAGCAACCATCCATGGGCTCCCAGCCAGCCAAGACACTTGAGCTGGGCTCAGGAGCTGCTGGGCAGAAGCAGCAGCCAAATTTTTGGAGGTTCAGGCTGGGGTGACCAGGAGGTCTCTGGAGAAGGGTGTCTGCAGAGGCTTTGAAGCACAGCAGTGACTGATCCAGCTGAGGGCAAACCTCATCATCTCATCATCCCACTCCTACACTGCCAGCAGAAGTTTGTGTCCTGGTGGGTCTTCCATCTTCTCTAGAGGTGAAAATCTCCTGGGAAAACACCAGCTAGAAGTTGTTTCAGGTAAAATCTGACCTTACCATCATCCATGTGTCCTTCTGAACACAAGAGGGGTGATCCTGGGCACAGGAACTCCTTCCTGAAGGCCAAATTCCTGATCTGTTTGCTGGCCAAGCATCTTGCAGTGTTCCCCAAGGGAGGAAAGATTTACCAAGGCCCACACCACCTCTGGCTGCAACCAGAGAGGAGGGAGAACCACCTCAGCTGGAAATGGTACCCGTGGAAAAGGGGAGGGAGGTGGAAGGAATCTTGTGACTGGAACAAAGTGAGAAGTCTGGGCTGGTTCAGCACGTTTCTGTGGGGTGGAGACCCTAATCTGGCTTTTACCCCGGGTTTGCAGCTCAATCCAGACCAGCAGGGGAGTCTGAGGAGTCTCCTGCAGCAGGAGGTCAAATCCAGGGCCAGTCTGCTGTGGTGGCCCTGCTGAAAAGCCAGGAAGTTGCTGCTGGCCAAGCTGCAGTTGTCAGCAGGACCTGCAGCAGTTCATGCCATGAGGTGCTCATTATTACCTCATTTAATTTGCTTTTCTTCCAAATAAAGTGGTGACATGCTCATCTGGAGGACATTTCCCCCCATCCCACCAGGACTCACCTCGAAGAGCTCTGAGTGCATCATCCCCAAAACATCCAGAGGTCAATTCCCTGTCTGTGCTGCCAGGGCCATTGCAGATAAACTCAAATGTCCTCAAAAAGGACCTGATTACTCCTTCCCCCCCATCCCATCCAGTGGTTATGGAAACCAGGAGCACCATGTGTGGGATTCAGGCCAGGTCTGCACATCCAGGGATGATCCCAGGTGGAGAAGGGTGAAGAGGAAGGTGTGGATCTGCACAAGGGGAGCAGCCTATTGCTGGTGTCGTGCTGGCTCTTGAGTTACCTTCTCTGAGCAGAGAAGGGCAGGAGTTATCCTGGCCAGGGGTCACCTGGCCCTGAGCTCACACACTGCTTTTTCCCTTGCAAGGTTTTCGAAGGAGGTCCCCAAGATATTTGTTTCACACAAGCCCAGAATGGTTTGGCTTGGAAGGCACTTTCAAACCCATCCAATTCTCTCCTCCTCAGATGGTCTTGGTGACACAGGGCTCCAGAGAAGGGGAAAGGGGGGGTCAGGGGGGTTTCAGGGGTGTTTCTGTGGTGCAGGATTTTAAACACACCCAGGCTTTGCTAATGCATAATGAGGGCTGGGACAAACCATGGGCACTGCAGGTTTGCAGCTGACAGGAAGGAAGGAAGGAAGAGGATTTGGCAACACCAGTGAGCTCCTGAAACCTTGGCCATGGCATTTGGCCTGACATTAATTAGGACTTAATTAGGGCCTTCTTTTGGCAAAAGGAACAAATCATCCTCCTTCCTCCAGCCCTGCTATCCCTGGGCTGTCCCAAGGTGCTGCAGGCTTAGGAGGAGAAGTGAAATGGTGGGAAATGCAGGAAAAGAGTAGAATCATAAAATCAGAGAATCACAGAATGCTTTGGATTGGAAGAGACCTCAAAGACCTCTTTTTCCACCCCCCTACCATGGGCAGGGTCACCTTCCACTACCCAGATTGCTCCAAACTCCATCTAATCTGGCCTTGGACACTTCCAGGGATGAGGAGTCCACCTTACAGCTCAAAAGAGGGCTTGGGTTAGGTGATGGGGCACTGGGACTTGTCTCTGCCCCTTCCCAGTGCTGCTGTCCCTGGGATGTGCAGTCACAACTCATTTCAATGCCATGAACACTCCTGGGACTGCTCACACTGCCACAACTTTGGCTCTGTGAACCAGCAAGAGGGTTTTGCTCACTGTAAGGCCTCCAGTGCTCACTCACACCATCCAAGGTGTTCTGGAGGACTCAGCAGCCCCCTGGCAGCAGTGTCACAGCCCATGATCCTTCCTGAGGACACGGAAGCTTCACATGGGTGATTGCATGGGAACTGACCTTTCCTAAAGCTGAATTTAGAATCAGTTTTTAGTGTAAATGCATAAAAAGAAGACAGCCTTCCTTCCTTGGGTGGGACTCTTTCCCCTCCAGCCACATGCCTTTGTGTGCCTGTGGGTATTAATGTTCACAAGAGATAATACCCCCAAAGTCTTCAGCTGGCGTCAGAGCTGCACAACTTCCCTGCTGGGCTGCAGTTAAAAAAGGCACTTTGGAAGTTAAAATGCCAGGATTCCTAAGCTCCTTAACTTCCAGTCACATTCCCCACTGATTAGATGCTTTCCAGGGAGATGGCCCAGGTGTGTGCTGCTGTTCTGGGCTGAGGTGGCTCCGCTTGCTTGAGGGTCCTGAACCCATCACTGAGCCCTGTGCAAGCCCCGGGGTTGGAAGGGGGTGATGCTGAAGGGGAGCACCCCTAAAGCACCTGAGAGCAGCAGGAGAGGTGAAGGAGAGTGTTTGTAAGGTGTGAAAGCAAGGTGTTTGAGCTTTCTGAGGGCTCCTGCCAGGCTTTTTGGAGCTCGTGCCACGTTTGTGGCTCAGTCACTTTGCTGAGCTGTTCTGCTCATGGGACTGGAAGGAAAGATGCAAAGCCCCAGCCAAGATCTCCACAACCTGCCCACATGCAGGCATCTTCTGCCTCATGCCAGGGCCATGAATGAGCCTTAATGGCCATGAACAGCTTCACCTGCAGCCTCCACCCCAGCCACGGGCCCTGGAGCTCTATTTCAGCTGCACAAAAAGCTGTATAATCCTCTGGTCTCAGTTTGCTGGTCATAACCAGCTCTATTCCAGCCTCTCCAAGCATCTGTGTGCAGGTGTGGGATTTGGGCTGTGGACAGGGAGACCAGCATGCTGCCTTTGGGTGTCCCAAGGTAGGTGAGGACACAGAGGGAGGTGGATCCATTGCTATCAGGGTTTGGAACGAGGTGACCTTTAAGGTCTCTTCCAACCTGAACCATTCTATGGTTCTGTTTCTTTCCAGGTGGCTGAGCCTCAAGCTCCCAACCCCTCTGCCCTGGTTGTGCCACCATCTTCCATCAAGACCCTGATGAGGTGTTTCCTTCTCCAGAATCCCAGGTGTTGTCACATCCAGGTCCTTGCTCTGCTCTGAGTGACAGCTGTGTGGGCCCATGTCCCAAAAAATGAATGAGGAGCCAAGGGAGGCTGGCCAGAAAACTGTCTGTGCTCTGCAGGGTGGGATCACAAGCTCAGTGACTTGGCAAGGTGCCACCCAGAGCTGAACCAGGGCCATGCTGCTGTCACCAGCCAGCCCTGGCACAGCTGGCAGGTGCCCCTGGGCTTTCCCAGGGTGCTGGTTTCAGTTCAGGGTTTGTAATGTAAGCCAGCACAGCTGAATTTGGCCTGCTCTGGGATGGAGAGTGTCACAGAGCTCAGCCTGGAGCACTGAGGAGTCAGAGGTTTGCAGTGAGGCACTCAGCAAATCCCAGGGATTGAGGGCAAAGGGGATTGCTGTCTCTTAGGATCTCTGGCAGCCTTGTCCAAATGCTCCTTAAGCTCTGGCAGCCTTGGGGCTGTGCCCATTTTCCTGGAGAGAGCCTGTTCCAGTGCCCCAGCCACCCTGTGGGTGAAGAAGCTGTTCCTGATATCCACCCTGACTTCCCTGCCACAGCTTCACACCCTTCCCTCAGCTCCTGCTCACTGAGAGCAGAGGGCAGTGCCTTCCTCCCTGAGGAGGCTGCAGGCTCCCAGGAGGGCTTTCCTCAGCCTCCTCTTTTCCAGGCTGAGCAAGCCCTCAGCCACTCCTCATGGCTTTTCCTCCAGGCCCTTCACCACTTCTCTGGCTCTCCTTTGGATGCTTTCTGACATCTTCATAACTTTATATTTTTCTGCTGCCTTTCCAGCCTGTATAAACCTTCCCAAATTCCCTCTCTAACACCACTGAGGACCTTGTCCTTCCCCCTCCTGTTTCAGGTGACAGTGCCACAGCAGGAGAGGTGGCTGCAGAACTTGAACCCAACATGCAGTGGCTTCAAGAGGGAAAGGAGCTGTCCTTGTCTCTAATGTCCCACCCCTCAAATGTGACACTGTCCCTCAAACTCCTCAGAAACCTACAGACCCTGATTTCCTCTGACACAGCTCAGATTTAGTCCTGGAGCTGATTTGTCCCAGCAAGGTCTTGCAGGGACAAAGGTGAGGAGGGGAATTTCACCAAACCAAGGCATCTCCCACTATTTTAAGGTCATTTTTACTGAAATGTAGATTTTTTTTTTCCCCTTCTCTGTGTGAATACTCTGACAAAGCTGAAGCAAACATTCAGGAGGGAGTTTATTTCATAGAATCACAGAATATTTTGGGTTGGAAGGGACCTTCAAGACCACTTTGTTCCAACCCTCTGCCATAGGCAGGGACACCTCCCACTAAACCAGTTTGCTCCAAGCCCTGTCCAACCTGGCCTTGATTTAATGTGGAAATCAGCTATAAATAATGACATTTAATACCTCAAAATCTTCATAAATACCCTCAGCAGTGAGTTCTGCATGGGTTGTAAGTAAAACCTTTTCTTTTTTTCTCCAAATTGCAGGGTTTATTCCCAGCTGCCTCCCAGGACAGAGTTGGAGACACATCTGATGAGTCTTTCTCCACTTATTGCTCTGGAGAAGCTGGCTGCTCTCAAGCCACATTTTGGAACCTCTTGCTTTGCTGGGAGCCAATTTTCCCAAATATCCAATCTACCCCTGCCCTGGCCCAGCCTGAGGCCGTTCCCTCTCCTCCTGTCCCTGTTCCCTGGCTGCCCCCTCCTGTCAGGGAGTTGTGCAGAGCCACAAGGTCCCCCCTGATCCCCCTTTTCTCCAGGCTGAGCCCCTTTCCAGCTCCCTCAGCTGCTCCAGCCCCTTCCCCAGCTCCATTCCCTGCCCTGGACACACTCCAGCCCCTCAATATGATCTTCATGTTCTCAGCTGGTGATCATCTTTCTGTGCCCTGGAGCATGTGGGCTGTGAGATGCTGCAGCTGCCTCAGAGCTGGAGTGGCAGCAGATGCTGCTTGTGGAGACATCAAAATATTTAATCCTTTGTTGGAAATGATGATCCACGGTGTCACTGCCAAGGTGGAGATCAAAGGAAAGCAATGAATGTGTCAAAACAAAGCCAGGGATGAAGGGAAGTGGCTTGCAGAAGATAATTAGCAAACAAAGCAGAGAGATCTTTTAATCTCTGGAAATTCCCTGTGCTGTAAAACGTCACCAGGTGGAAGTCAGGGGCTGTGAGCTCCTCAGGGCAGCTCTGCCCCCTCCCCTTGGGAGAGAAACAGGCTCCCTGCCCCTGCAAGCCAGGAAAAGCACTGCTGGGCTTTGGAATGTGCCCTCTGGGGGTTTTGCTTTAGGAGTCCTAAAATACTATTGATTTTTCTTTTCCCTCAGTGTGGATTTTGCTTTTCCTTGCCAGGCTGCAGGAGGCACAGGGCCCTCTTTTCTGGCAGTGTCTTGTCCCACTTATCCATGGCTTGACCAGCTGTGTCCTGATCAAACCTGCCTCTTTAACCCCCACATTATTTCCTCTGCATGAGGGGTGCTGGCAGCACTTTTACACAGCTTTTGTATTGGGTGTGGAGCTAAACTGTCCCAGCAGTGCCCACACCTGCATGTGGGGCTTTAATTCCAGAATATCCTTCTGCCCTGAGCAGGCTCTGCTAAAATCACCTTTCTCAGGGATTCTGACTTGGATTTAAGTGCTGCCCTCATGGGTGGGCACCTTTCCCTGACTGAAAGGGGGATAGAAATACAGGGAATATTAAACCTGCATATTTTCTCTCCTTTTAGAGGGAAGTTGAGGCATTTGGCAGTTTTAGAGGATCTTTTTTCCTGCCTGGGGGATTCTTCTTGGCCACAATGGAGAGGGACTCTAAAATGATCACAGGCCACAACAGATTTTGGGTCTCAATCTGTCCCTTTGTGTCCTGAGCAAGGGATCCCAGGAAAGGAAATCTCAGTGTTCTCAGTCTGTGCCTGCTCCCTGTTTGTTTTCCCCACGTTTTGTTTAAATATGTTTTGTTCCCTTTTCCAAGGGATGTGGCTGTTTTTTCAGGCACCCATGGGCTGTTCAACCAGTTCAACAAAAACCATCCTGTGGGATAAACAGCCCCTATCTGCCTCCACAGGCTTGTTTGGGGTGGGAGCTGCTCTTTGCAGAGGAAATCTGGGCCATGCCACAGCAAAGTCTAAAAGGAGCATGGATGGGAATGGATATCGAGGTCTCTCCAGCTGTTTAGCTCTGAAATGATGTGAAAGAGCTGCTTGTGGCATTGGGTCTGGCCTGCACTGGAGGTTCATTCCTACCCCCAGCAGTCTGAAAACTCCATTCAAGCATTAAGTTGGTCACCTGGGGCCTTTTCAAAGCCAGCTCCTCCTGCCTCTCTCCCTCTCGTGGTGCAGACACCTCTACAGGCCAGAGAGCTGAGGGCTCCCAAGAGATGATGCAGCTGAAGATCCAAACCTGGCTGTTTCCAGAGCAGGTCACACCCCCCTGATCCCCTCTGGAACTGTGGCAAGCCATGAGGGGCTCTGCACCTGGTGTTTGATCTCCCTGCTCTCCAGGGAGGGGCTGCCAGGTGCTTTCCTCTGGAGCTGGGGCTTTGTTGCTGCCTGTCCCAAGGCTGAGCCCTTCAGGATTGCTCTCCACACCTCTTTCCCCCTGTGGATCACTGCTGAGAGTCCCTGACCCAGCCTGCAGGTCCCATTTAAGCACCACAGGCTCAGGAAGGTTCAGGAATTGGGTTAGAAATTAAAATAATTTTATTTTTCCCCTAGAAAAACAGGAGGTAGGGACGAGCAGCTGAGGCTCTTCCCTCTGCAGGTGGATCTCAGCCATGGAGTTTATTTTGCTCAAGTAATTTTTGTGTGTGCTTTGCAAGGAGGAATTGGGACCTGAGCAGGTGGGTTTGGTGGCTCTGTTAAAGCAGGTCTCTCTTACCCCATTAGGTTGGGATTTAGGGGCAGGGATGCTCATAAATGTCCTGAAAGCAAATGTGGGTTAATGCTCCAGGGAATGTGAGAGTGGCTGGAGGCAAGGCCCACTTCCCAGCAGGGACTGGAAGTGGCAGTGCTCACCTCAACATCCTTTTCATGACAGTAAAGGTCTGACTTTGAGCAAAGAAACCAGGAACATTTGTAGCTGAAGACTGTCCTTAAATTGCCTCTCAAGGACCTGTGTGGCTGCAGGTGTCAGGGGAGTACAGGGTACTTTGTGTACTCTCAGCACACTCATTTTCATCCAGAGGAGAGGCCTGGAGCAGGGTCAGGACCTTTCTGCTCTGCCTGGGTCACCTCTTGTAGCTGTGAAGGAATCCTTCCCTGGGAGGGGGGTGGTGCCCCTGGATCTCTGGAAGTGTCCAAGGCCAGGTTGGACAGGGCTTGGAGCACCCTGGGACAGTGGAAGTGTCCCTGCCCATGGCAGGGGGTGGGAATGGGATGAGTTTTAAGGCCCCTTCCAACCCAAACCATTCTGATTTTATGATTCTTACCTGTCCCTGTGTAAGCCAGACCTTGCTGTGACTGCCCACTCTTCCTCTCCTGATTGTGGGTATCAAGAACTCAGCTCTGAAAAGCAAAGCTTCCCCCTGGAAGCACAGCCTGGTGACCAAGGGCAGCCAACACAAACACTTGGCAAGCTTCCCTGGCCAAATTTCACACCTAGAATAAATCAAAACATCTTCCTTCCTGCTCAGGCTGCTCCCAAGGAGCTGCTTGCTCCTGCCACACACACTCTCTTCTTTCCAGGAGAAAACTTCCTTCCTCAGGGAAGTTCACACCATGAAACCTTTTATTTTAGACTGGCCCCTTTGACCGTGGTTCTGGCAGAGAGCTGGGAACAGGGAGGTGGTGCCTCTGCTGTGCTGAGTTCAGGCACACTTAGCCTGGGAGGTCTGTGCATCTGCCATTAATTAGGGCTCCCTGGGGAAAAAATATGGGGAAACCTCACAGACAGGTCAGGGTGAGGAGAAACATCCTCCCACCCCCTCACTGATGGAGTTTTTTGGGTTTATGGAGCCTGATGTTTGGTCAGTGCCCAAAAATGTGGAGTAGGGTGGGAATGACCAGGTCCCCTCAGCCTGGCACCCTTCTGGTGTCCTCTGCCCAGGCTTGCTGCCTGCAGAGGGGTAGAATTGCCCTGGTATGCCAAGGTAGGTGGTCCTTGATTTGTTTGGGATTTTTCCCTTTAAAGAACCATTATTTGGAGGTGAGGGTGAGAACTATGGCCAGGATTTTAGATTTTTGGAACAAATCCATGAGGAAATAATCCTCTGTGCTCCCATGGAGGGAAATCACACTGTCTGCAAGCCAGCAGGTGCCTCACCAAGGCCTCCTCCACCCTCCCTCTGGCTTCTCTCCATGATCCCCATCCCACCCAGCTCATTCCAGCTGCTGCTGCAGTGGGAGTGCCACATGCTGCCTGATGGGACCTGGGGTGTCCTGGCTGTTCCCTGCCTGCTGGCTCAGGGGGACACTCTGCAGGTGCTCAGTCAGCTGTCTCAGATGCCCACGACCCTGTGAAGATGGAAAAGGTCCAGCAGGAATTCTTAGCTGGGAAAGGAAAGGGGAAACCGAGCAGGTCCAGCAGTCCAGGGTGACATGGTGTGCTGGGAGGGGTCAACTTGCTCACCCAGAAGTGATTTCTCAAAGGGATTTCTGGCTGAGGAAAATCAGGGAGGACTCTTCCTGCACCAGCCCTGTGTCTGTGCATTTTGCATTGCAGGGCAGGATCCATGTGCTGGTGGAATAGAAAGGAACCCCCTGGTTCAGTTTTCCACCATGGTGATTTCCTAAAGTGCCCTCATGAACATTTCCAGGCAGCAACCTCTTTGTCAGCCCAGTCAGACTTCAAAGGAGAAGGAGGAAGACACAGCTGATGCAATGAGGTTGTTTTTACCAACTCTGCTCTTGGACAAGAAGCATCCTGTTGTGTTCCTTTGGAAGAGGGGTAACTCTGCTCCAGGGGCAGCATCCTGCTGCATTTCCAGCATTTTCACATCCACAGGTGAAAGGTTGACTCAAGGCTGCCCTGTGATGTGATGGAGGAGGAGGAGGAGGATGATTTTCATCCTGCTTCTTCTTTGGCAAAGTCTTTCTCCTGAATGACCTTTGATATAAGATCTTAAATTTGGAATTACCTTAAGAGTTCCTTTAGCCTTCCCCCTGCCCCATGGGGAGGGAGACAGCAATTCCATAGGAAATCTCTTTTAGGATCACTCTCATGTCAACAGCAACAGCAGAAAGCACTGAGGAGGAGTCTGGGTTGATATGGGTTAGTTTTTTTTTTAATCTGGCAAATTTTACTCCATTTTAGAACAAAATGTTCCTTACCTTAGCTGTTAGCTCAAGTGATTTACTTATTGTCAGTGATTTATGACTGCTCTTAAGATATTCCCAGGGCTGTTGGACTGACATCACCAAACTGTTCCATTTAAGACAGGCAGAGCCAGCAGAAAAGCAATCCTGAGGAGCTGCTGCTGCTGCAGGCAGGGTGTGCTGGGGGGTCAATGCTGGGAAATGCAGAGCCTGAGTTTTCTCACCCATGGTCCAAGCTCTGGTGCTGCAGCATGAACTTGTGCTCCAATAATTTATTTGCCTCCAGGAGCTGACAGCCCTCAGGCAAGGAGAGAAAAGTGAAACATCCGAAAATTGGCTCCTCCTCCCGCTCCTGATAAGGGGCTCTGTAGCTGCTGTGAAAGGCAGAACTTGCTTTTCCTTTATCATTCCAAACCTCTCTGCTCCTCTGGGTGCTCTGCCCTGCCCAGGATCATGAATCTGTCCTCTAGGAACACCTCCACCTTGCAGCTGGGGCACACAGCCCTCTCCCAGCTCTGCAGCTCATGCCCTGAGCTGGCATCTCTGACCTGAGCAGCTCCTGTGCTTCCAGATCCACCACTCCTCCTCTTCTGGGGGCCAAGTCCTGCTCACTCCCTGTCCCTGAGGGGCCACAGTCTGCAGGCAGGAGGTGCTGGAAAAGGTGTTGAGGGCTGTGAGAGTCTTGGGATGGTGGATTCAAGGCCATGTTGAGCGCAGCTCTGCTCTACAAACCCCGAGCTTTGCTGCCCTGCTCCCCCTGGGGCTGCACAGCCCAGCCCTAAGACAGGAGGATGCCATTTATTTTCTTTTTAGGGTGGCCACCCTTGTCAAAACAATCCTTCTGAGAGAAACCCTGCTGCCATTCACCCCCTGGGTCACTGCTTCAAACAGCCTGAGGTTACCAGGTCCAGCCTGGCCGTGGTGGGAGTGACCCAACCACTGCACGTCCAGCAGCTGTTGGGTGCTGGTTCCTCCATGTGCCTGCTGGGTGGATGCCTCCCTTGCTCCTCCACTCCACCCTCAGGGCTGCCAGGAAGCTGCTGGCATTGCTGCCAGTCCCTGCAGAAGGAGGAAGGGGTGACTGGGTGGCAGCCACCGTGTCCCTCTGCCTTCCCTCCGGGCTGTCCCTGCCCCAGCTGAGCCCTCCTGGCATCACCTCACTCCCTGTCAAACACAAACTGAACCAGCCACGTCTCTGAGCAGCTCCATCCTCTCATGGCAGGGCCTGGGGGGCAAATTTTGAATTTACCACTAATCCATCCCAGCCACCTTGTGCCCCAGTTTCTCCACTGTGTGTGATTTGGAGGTGGAGGCTGTCACCCCTGTGGTCCTCAGCCCCAGACAGGCTGTGTCACCCCTCTGCCAAGCACATCGTGGGCTCAGGACTCCTGGGGACAAGTGGCTGGAGGATTGTCACCATGAGGACAATGGGAGCTCCTTCCTGGGATGGACAACAAGCCAGCAGCTCATTTTTCTCACCTTTCTGCTGCCAATCCCCTTGTTTGCCAGCTCAGAAGGTGTCTGGCATCCCCCAGGAATGCAAATGCCAGCTGGATAAAATGCCCTGGTTTGGGAGATGCTGTGGAGATTTACACTCACGTTGAGACTGAAGCAGAATGTGCAGTGGTTAATGCAACACCTCCAAAATAAACCAGGAAAGGGCTCTTGTGAGCCCAGGATTCCTGCTCATCTGATCTGGAAATGGTCCCAGTGAGGAATGTGAACACAGAGACAGGGAGGGAGATGCCAGAGGACCTTCCTGCACTCAGTGATGCCGTGAAGGTTTTTGTTTGGTCTTGGGGAACCCTGAATTTTTTCTCTAAAAACACCCCAAAAGATGGAAAATAAACCAAAAAACCTTGGAGCTGGCCTGGAGTTTGTTCACATGGGTAGTGGAGGTGTCCTGGGATCCCTCCAGCTGTGGAGGGTCTCCTCCAGGACCTGGGACATCTGCAGATGTTTCAGGTGTCACCGAGCATTTTGTGTGTCCCCAGGGAGCCAGCTGCTCACTCCATCGCACAGACTGTGCTCTGCCAGCCCTCTGCTGCCCAAAATCCATCCCATTGCTGTCCAAAACCCATCCCAGTGCCTCCTCATCGCTGGAAACGCGGTTTGGGTCAGGTTTGCAGCAGCAGCAGCAGCAGCAGAGGGAGCTGCTCTGCCGGTGGATGCTGGAGAACTGATGCTCAAAGGGGCTCTTGTTTCACCGAGAGCCCTTCAGGGGCCGGGCAGGAGCTGCCCGGCAAAATCTGCACCCTGCCACCGTGGTGACCGGGAAAACCACCGGGAAAACCACCGGGAAAATGACCTTTTGTGCTCGCAGACGAGCCCGGGGAGCCGCTGGGAGGCAGCGGCAGGGGCAGGGCTGAGCTGCACGGGAACCAGAACGGCCTCAGCACAGCCCGTGCTGGGTAAATAAACCCGTCCCGAGTGGGTCCCCCCGAAGGGCAGCCTTGGAGCAGTGTTAGGGATAAATCCTGCTGCTCCAAACTAGCTGGATTTCGCAGGAAATTGGATTTTTTTTTCTCTGCTGCAACCTAAACTCCTCTAGACTGAGCTTTTTTCTGCTTCATTTGAAAAAGCATTTAAGTTAAAGATGCCTCTTTCCTTTGCAAGTAAAAATCTTTTCAGATTGTCTCCTTCTCAGGAAGCAGATTTTGGCAGAAATCTGAATTTCACGTCATTGAAGCTTGCTTTGATTTTATTTCTATTCTGTTTTGGGATTTTAAAATTTACTTATTTTTTAATGAGCACTTATTTTAAATTACAGAGTGGAAGGCTGGCTCCACAATTCAGAAAAATGCTTGTTCATTCAGGGAAAAAATAAACAAAATCAGCCCCCTGGTTCTACTGTAACTCTGAGTGATTTTGGTAACTTTCTAACACATCAATCATTGATAATCCATTAAAAGTTAGGTCCTTAAATGAATGACCATTCGGCCAAGGGAATTTGAGTACTTTAGGGTTTGGATTTAAACCTGCCCTTGCCCTGCCTCTGCTTGCCACAATTCCTTGTGGCTGTGAAATGAGAAGAGCTCCATCTGCCAGGGGGCTCCTGGGAGGGTTTGTCTGTGTCTGCTCGGGGTCTCTGCACCTCCCAAGGTGCAAGGGCAGCAAGGCCACGTGTGAGGGGCATCCCCGAGGCCACATCCCCTGCCCTGGGGTCACAGCCTGTCCTGTGATGTCCCCCAGCTTCTCCTGCGGACTGGCAAAGAGGTTCCCGGGGTGGAATTTGCTTGGCTGTGAAGGCTGATGGAAATCTCTGGCAGCTCCTGCCTGCTCTGTATTTCTGGCACATCTTTCACAATTTCTGCACTTTCAGGGAGAACTTCTCGCCTGCTTAAACTCGATTCCCTTTCTGGGCTTTAAATACTGAGAGCAGATCAATACCTCCTGAACCTCCTCGGTGAAGGTGAGTGTGGTTTGCTGGGAGCTGTATCACCCTCTTCCCCCTCTCCTCTCCTCATTCCCTCTACAAGCTCATTAAGCCCTGCCACAGGCAGAGATCCATCAAAGGCTGTAACTGCTGTGGATGTTTCCTGAAGTATCTCATTCAGAGCATGATGAGGTTTGAGTGCTTCTCCTAATGCAGGCACAATCCAGAGTTACTGGTGTGCTCTTAACTAATAAACCTTCAACTGCAGCCCAGAATAGCAAGCTCTGTAATCATGGAAAATTGCTTTCTGATGGGTGAAAATGCACGAGCCTGGGGTGGGGATCTGCTTCCCTCCCCCCTTCTCCTCCTTTCTTAAGGCAGTGAGTAGGAAGATGGAGAGGGGAAAGGGAGGCAGGAGCATCCATCCTCCCCTCACTGTGTGATGGCTCTTTTGGTGTTTAACTCTGGTTATCATTGCAAATTGAGATTTTAGGATGCATGGCAAGGGCACCTCTCCGGGCACTGTGAAAGTTTCCCCAGTCTGAGCTTCATCCAGGAGGTTGCTGAGCCTTCCATGGTGGTGCCAAGTTCACTTTTCCTTGGAAAAATGTGAATGCTCAGCATCCTGAGGAGAGGAAACCTGCACCACCAGGGGAGGGGTGGTCTGGTGAGTTCATCTGTGGTGTCTGAAGCATCTGAGCTTCACCAGGGATTTGAGAGAGACCTGGTGTGCCGGTTTAGACACAAATCGAGGAGGAAACAACCCGGAAGGGAGTCTCTCTCCTCTCTCCTGCCAGCCAAGCAAGC